>NQLW01000098.1:2292450-2325152 GCA_002312845.1 Kalanchoe fedtschenkoi
GAAAAAGAACCGAAAATGGTCCAAAAACAAACCGAGATAAATAAAAATTATTTATTAGCAAAACCAATACTAACCGGAAAAGAACCGAAAATGGTCCGAAAATGGTCCGAAATTTGTGATCAGATCCGAAAATAACCCGAAAAAAACCCGAAGTGTTTCCCCCGACGTTAGCCCACAACCGGTCCGAAAATAAAAAACATAAAAATTCCCGACACCGGTCCGAAAATATTTCTGTAATGATCCGAAAAATTTTGTCAACCCGTTACACATCCTAAGAGCATCCGAAAAGCGTCCGAAATTTTGTTTCGGGCCATTTCCCACCCGATAATACTAATCCGCAAAACTTTTAGAATCCGGTAGTGTAACTTCTATCCATCAACTGAATTATTCGATATGCAAACATGAGAATTAGTGATATCAAAATGAGAAGTTCTTGAGAATAGATTGTGTTCACCACCAAATAGTCACATGACTGTTTCAAGAGTCACCGAAAATTCAAAGTGTCAACACTAAAAATTGATACGTAAAGATATGTAACGTATCCTTTTTTCGATGCGTCAAACACAAACTGATGAATCCACACAAAAAAAACATTTCCATACAATTGTGTTTACTCACGAAATCAAACCGTAAGTTTGAATCTCCAACTTATAAGACGATGAGGCCTAGTCAGTGACGGTTCTAATATTTTTTTAGAAAAAACTTATATAATCAAAATTTTGTGTTGAATTTGGATGAATAAAATTAAAAGTATAATTGAAATTATGTATATAATTTTTTTTTTACCATAGTTAGCATAACCGGATCGGACGGTTCCACCGGTTCGACCGGGAACCGGACCAGGTACCGGCCCGATATATATTTTATCGGGATGCATCACGAATCGGATAAAACCGGTCGAACCGGACGGTTTTTAATGAAAGTGGACTTAAACTAAATTTAAAAAATAATTTGTTTAAATCAAAGAAGCAGGACTCGAACCCCAGCTTGCTATGAGTTTGGCAAACATGTATATCACCAAACTATCCAATTATCTTGTCAAAATTTCAAACCTGTTAACTCTTATATGTCATAATAATTATATATAATTGAACCGGCAGTCAAACCGATTTGGACCGCCGGTTCAAATAAAAAACCGGGAACCGGGGTCTTGACCGATTCGGCGTCCAGTCCATTCTGATAACTATAATTTTTACTATGAATAAAGATATTTTATATGAAATTTGGAGGGCTACTGCCTCATTATCCTAGAATGTAACCGTCTCTGGACCTTGTCAAACCACTGTCCTTAATGATATTTACCTATATTTCACATATATGTTACTACCCAATTTATTTTCGGCCTCTTTTCTTTGTGGTAGTTTATGATGGTTGACCTTCAAATTTTTAATCTCTCTTTAAAATGTGCACAATAGTATTTACTTCATTCCGAAATGGTAGTCGCTTTGATTTTTTGTACGATGGTTTGATATGTAATTTATTATTATGATAAATTTTAAGATAATGAATATTAATATATTAATATCAAATTCTACAATGATAATATTTTTTAACATAATTTTTATAAACATTTTGGTTGGTAATTTGCATTTAAATTTAATGCCCGTAAATTTAAATAACATATGCAAATTTAAAAAAATATTAAATTTGATTTGAAAATATTTAATTCTTTGAAACATACCCATCAAAGAAACCCCACGTGAGATATTCTAGGAGTATGTCATCATTAAAAAAATGTAAAGAATTATTCCTACTAATCAAATCTCTAGTAGAGATTTTTCAATATATTTTCTTATTTAACATGTAACAACATATATAATTGATTCGGGAGAAACTCATGTTTGTGGAGAGAATTAATCTAGTTTATAACTCTTCTTGAAAAACCTATTGTCATTAACATAAGTATTGGGTCCGTTTGATACCCATCCGGGTAACGATAGTAACAAGATAAATATTCTCACTTATTTTAGTGGGATAAATAATCATAATTTTTAAAGTTAAAATTTATGTCTTGAAGTTGTTAATACTTATTCTAATTAGAACTAAATACGTTAGAGTGTTATTAATTATTCAATATCACTTTTAATCTCGTCTAACAAATATGGACTTAGTGGATATATTCGGTCATGATTTATATGTTAGGCATTTGAATAGTTCAAGCCACATCATTTGGATAATTTTGAAAGATTTTAGAATGTTGATTTTTAGTATTTTACTGGTTTAACGTTTTAGGGTTTCTATGTTTCAGATTTTCAGAATTTTTAGGAAATTTTAAAAAAATTTAAAATTAACCTTGAAACCTAAACCCCAAAAATTTGAAATCCCAACTCTCTAAAACAAAAAAAATCTGAAATTTTAAAAACACAAAAAATTTGTAGGCTGTGTTTGGTTTAGGAAAAATATTTGGTGGAAAAGAAAATTTGAGAAAAAATCGGAATGAATCCCTTGTTTGGTTTAAGTAAAGTTTGGGGAGGTAAAATTAGATGAAAATGAGAAAAAAATTCTAACAAAACACACAGAATATTTGAACATTTTCACATAAATTTTTCACCCATAATCAAACAAAATAAAATAAGATGAATTTTATAAGAAATTCACTTTATTTCATTTCCCTCAGTTTTCCCCTGTAGATAAATTACATTCTGAACTACGATGATATACAAATAAAATGAAAATAGTTGGTTATTTGACAAACATACACTACCAGATTTTAAATTTTTTGCGGATCATATTTGTACTGAAAAAGATCCGAGAAAGACCCGAAAAAGTATATTTTTCGGGTCTGCATTTGACACACGAAACAAGTCCGCAAAAAAGCCCGAAAAATAAATTTTCGGTTCTGTTATCGGATTTGTTTCGGGTCTCCGGGGTTGGATTAAAATAGGACCGATTTGAGGGACATTTTTGGGTCTTTGTAGGGTCATTTTCGGGACCCATTTGAGGGACATTTTCGGGTCTTTGTAAGGTCATTTTCGGGACCCATTTGAGGGACCTTTTCGGGTCTTTATAGGGTCATTTGAGATTCGACAACCAAGCAATACATGCACACCGTGGGAAAACACCAACCACAAAAAGCTGAACCAAATCCTAAAAACCGAAGCAAATTCTCCAACAATCCGAAATAATTTATGCTCAACCCGAAAACAAGCCGAAAAAAATCGATAAAAACCGAAAATGAGAAAATAAAAATAACCGAAAACGGTCCGAAAAAAGACCGAAAATGAACCGAAACTAGACCGAGAAAATAAACTCCAAAACAAAACCAATATATAAATACTAACCGACAGCGAACCGAAAACAAACCGAAATAAAATAACAGTTTATTTGCAAAACCAATGCGTATCGATAAAGAACCGAAAATGTTCCGAAGATTAAAAATTAAAAAATTAATCAACATATTATAGCCCGATATAGATCTGGTACAAACCCGAAACAAAGCCGAAGTATTCCCCCGCCATTAGTCCGCGAGTGGTTCGAAAATCAAAAACATACAAGATTCCGAAAATGGTCCGAAAATAGTCCAGAAATGATCCGAAAAATTACGTTAACCCGTTACGCGTCCTAAAAGCATCCGAAAAGCGTCTGAAATATTTTTTCGGGTCATTAAACATCTGAAACCGGATGTCCGCAAAACATTTGAATTCTGGTAGTGATACATAATTAACACATTTAAGATCTAACCTAACATCAAAGAATTAAGAAAATATAAAAATTATGGGCCCACAAATCCCCCCTTTCTAGTTTACCTCCATTGTTTGTCCATAGCTTCTCTCCATTTTGAAACTCAGTTCCTCAATGCTTCTGCCCCCGTCATCGCCTGCTCCGCCCGGTCCCAACAATTTCACCGGAAAATTCGACCTTCCTGGCATGGATGTCTTTGTGTCAACTGCTGATCCAGAGAAAGAGTCGCCCCTCATCACTGCTAACACCATCTTATCAATTTTAGCTGTTGAGTACCCTGTTAAAAAGCTTGCTTTCTACGTGTATGATGCTTTCTCATCATTTTTGTTATTGAACAGAGACACGGGGAGACAAAGTATAAGCTTTGAGTTACGAGTTATAATATTTTGCCACCACCGTCATGTCGAGCTCATCGGAGTTTTCAGAAACGACGTCCAGCAATAAGATGACTTTGCCGGAGACGTGAGTCTCAAGATTGCATTGGCTGGCGACATCGGCTATTGGGATATCCTCTACTATTATTCCTTAAAAAAGGGACCCTATCCAGAACTCTTTTATCACTGACATTGTTCTAAGGCTGGTATTGAAGATGCGGTAAAAGTTGGTTATTACAGATGTGTTGAAACAGAGTCCGAAAAGGCAGGGGCAAATGACAATATGTTGACTATAGTAATATTATCCACATCATCCAAGTTGAGCTCAAAATTGATCCCAATATATAGTTGGGCTCCCCTACTCATTGTCAATTAGTCTTGAGTGTGGATCCGACTAATCTACTTCGTATCAGAACGGATTTTTGCCACACTCTTAGAACATATATATAGTTGGGCTCCCTAATTATTATCAATTGGTTTTGAATATGGATCCGACTAATCTACACAATCTTCATTGTTGGTGTTCAATGACATGACTAATAGTAAGGCCATGATGGATTAAGAGACTCTCCACATGAAAGCACTACCAAGATATCTCAACACCAGTTCTTTACAAGATACCAGTTGCTTGAAAGCAAACCCCTACTTCACTTTCTTGAAAGCAGGAAAGACAGGATCATGGCCAACTCGTCATATTCTACCAGTAACTTGACAAAGAGAGCGGTTTCTCCCTCCAAGCATACCGACAAGTCTTGGCTCTAAATCACTCTCTAAACTCTGAACAAATGTAGAGACGAATCATAACCAAACAAAATCAAATCAAATCAAACCATAAATATCATTCAAGTGAAATTTCCAAGCATATTCATTACCCTTAAAATCCCCAAAACTTCAACCCAAGTCATCTCTTCCATAAATCCAACCTTTCAAACTACAAAAAAGTTACATATGCAAGTGAATATTTACATGCACCCAAACAGCAGCCTCATTAAACATCTGCAGATACCTTGTCGGTCTATCGTAAATTAGCTGCGTTAGGTCCGCGAGGATCGTCTCGGCGAGGATGATAATGCGAAACTGCTCGTGGAGGGAGTCAAAGCTGAGGAGGAACTCGGCCAAGGCTTTTGTGATCGAGCTGGCCACCGCGTCGTCTTTTTCCAGAGTTTCCACCATGAATTTTCCGCTTGTGCCAAAAATTGAAACATTATTAAGTGAAAGAGAAAAATGGAGAAGCTATGGGGCGGCGACAGAGGCGGAAGAATTGAGGAATTGAGTTTTAAAATGGAGAAGATATGTGGCGGAGGAGAGAGGTAAGAATGGGGGAGTCATTCTTGGGAACGTGTTCGATGGACTACTGTCAGTTTGATCAATTAAAGTGACACATTTAAAAAATTAAAATTTTTACAATCAATCATTTAGCGTCACATGTCATTTTCACTTGTGATACTGTCATGTGACAACTTCTCATCGGTCATGATTAAATGAGAGAATGTATGAGTCATAATTTTATAGTTTTTATTTTTTACCGTAAGTTAGATATGTTAAATGTGTTAAATGTGGATCAACAGTGTAATATAACCCTAAAAAAATGATTAACACTTTATTTAAAAATTATTATACTCCGAACCACAATTGGATAAGTAATGGTTATTCGGGACTTCTTAAAGATTTTTTCTGTTTATTTTATTACAAAGACTAATATACCCATTTTATATACTTACTGTTGGTTATTTGATGTTGACAAATTTTTACTAGAATAAGTGTAATTTTTATTTTTCACAAATTATTCTAACAACTATTTAATATTTTTATATCATGAAGAATACTCCCTCTATCTCACTGGCGACTCATGTATGGATGAGGGGTGACTCTCTTTTTTTTTAATTCAGTTCAAAATTATATATATCTATTGTATAATGTTTATAAAAATTCAAATTTGTTACAGCATTTAATTAAGTATAATTTATGTATAATTATCGGGCTAAATACAATTTCGGAGACTGAATACATTAATATGACTATATTTATAATATTTAGTGTTCAGATTGTTCTTTGACCCCCTAATAGAATGTTCTGGCTCCGCCACTACTACATCTTAAGCAAAATATTTGATGTTTTGACTTTTTTGATGAGTAGAAATATGTTCTATCAAATTTAACCCTGATAATATTTTATATTATATTTTTATTATATTTTAAGTATTTTCATATTTTGTATTCAAAATTTAATGTGCATACACTTACATGATAAGTAAAAAAGGGCACACAATATAAAATATACAGAGCATTCATTTTTAAGTGGAAATTGTTGATTTCATTTAAGTGTTTATGGAATACTAGTCTCATTTTATTCTCTATATTAGCTGTTTAAAATTAAATTGAATAGATTAAGAAGATAGTAATGCAGCTGCTGAGCAAATTTAATATATTGGTGGTTAATATTTTTTTTAATTTTATGAAAAAAGTAAAACTGATAGATTATTATTAGTGAAGAATGATTTTTTATATTGATTATGATAATAAAGTGATTAAAGTTTGACGTTTAAAGATAGTTACTGATATTAAATACGCATTGAAAATTATAAAATGATAAGTAAAAGTAGATAATAAATTCTTTTATTTGACAAATAAAAGAAGAGAAATGGATTATTTGGTAAATACACCTTGAATTTAATTATTGTATTTTGTAACATTTAAATCAAGCAAAAACTGACAGCTCCAAATGAGAACGTATTCAATAGTATTTTAACAGACGAACTTCTCAGTTCTCAATGTCATTTTCTAGTTTTTTTACTTGTTGAATTTATTAAAACATGTTCCACATTTAAATCAAGCAAAAACCTATCATTCCACTTTAAAAATTAATATCAAATAGGAAACTAATTGTGGATCTGGAACTACACAAAAAAAGGATCCCACTCATTTTTTCCTATCTGCATTATTTTCATCAAAATATATTTAATTCATCCTATTTTTTGAAACTGTTTTTAAAACGCCACCCGACCACCAACGTGGCCACTTGACCACCACCCCTGGTGGCACAGTCTTTTTAGCAATCTCGATTTATATTTAAAAACTTTAATTTGGATCATTATCTCAAGCTGCAAAGCCAGATTAATTACACATAAACTTAGATGGTTTTAAACAAAATTAAGTGGTTTTAAACAAAACCAGATAGTTATAAGTAGCAACCTCTAATCAAATAGTGTCACACCTTAATTACAATATAAATTATATTATTAATAAATTTAAGAACACATGTCACACTTGGAATGGTCAGTTAGAATTGAAACTACGTCGTTTTTAAATTGCTGTTTTTTACTTAGCATTACTAGATCTTAATCCTTAATATTTTTGATTGAAAACTTTTGGTAGAGAAAGCCGAAAATATGTCATGTCTGTGGCCAGCAATCGCCTGTTTTAATCATCAGATGGTATTTATTCAAAGCCATATATGCAACAAATATTTAATGTTTTAATAAAATTACAGTTTGCAATAGAAGTGTTCATAACCGAGGTTTTTGGAGACAAAATATTTTGAACTGAAAATTATAGAAAATAGATCGTCAGAGCGTGGCTAAACATGTCAAAGGTAGTCAGATGGAAGATGAAATCTATAAGAATTGGTGGATAAAGTTAGGATAATTTTCCTTATCTGTATTTATGCAATAGCTAAATATTTATATACACAGTGAACAAATGAACAACTGATAAACACTATACACTAACTCTACTTTTCCTTATTTACAAGGACGTCTGTATAGTTGGCACCTGTTTATCTTTTCATGCACGAAATCTCTTCATCTTTACTGCGCAATCTCCTTGTTTTGTGGCTTGTGTGTCCTGCTTTGTGAATTTATTTCTTGCAGCTTAACTTCCTTTGTTGTTTGCATTGTGGTCCATGGTCTGCTATACCCGCAGTGCACCATATTCTGCTCCAGTAGATCAACACCTCCCCTCAAGCTGGTGCATGGTGGAAGTTCAACATGCTCAGTTTTTATATATTTTTCTTAAGCTAAGAGGACCCTAAAGGCATTATGAATACATCAGCCTGCTTCTCTTGGAAAGACACAAACATCAGAGTTATAAATTTGTCTGTGACGGAATTCCAAACAAGGTGACAATCCAACTCAATATGTTTAGTCCTTTTGTTGAAGACTTGACTGTGGGTAATGTGGATGATGACCTTATTATTACAGCGCAACGTTATTGGAGTTTGAATCTTGGTCCCCATGTCTTATAAAAGGCGAGATATCTAAACCAATTCACAACATGTGTGAGTCATTGATATATACTCATTCTTATTCGAAGACCTTGAAATAATATAATGTTCCCTATTTTTCAAGTTTTGATGTTGTTTTCGAGAAGACGCAGTACCTGTTATTTATTTTCTTGTGTCTGGGTAAGCCGCCCAATCGGCATCACAATATGCCTCTAATATTGTAACATACTTTTTTGGGAAGAATTAATTCTTAAGCCAGTGCACTCTTGATAAACCAGAAGACACGTAAGATTGTATTCATATGATCCTCAACATGGCAATTCTTGAACTGACTTAGGACGTGGGTTGTAAAGGCTAGAATTGGTCTCATGATTGTCAATTGGAGTCTTCTCACAAGTCTTCAAACATAATGCTTGTAAGCATGATGTCAAGGTATATGGCTAAGCCGTTAAAGAATCGTTTCATAATGGAAAAGAAAATACTTCGTTATCTACAAGATACAAAGAATTTGGGGATCAAATACGTAAATAAATTAAATTCCAATCTAGTTGGATTTACTGACTGTGATTAGATAGGTTCTCTTGGTGATCAAAATAGTATCTCTAATTACTTATTTTGTTTAGGTTCAAATATAATTTCTTGAAGCTCTAAAAAACAAAAAAACAATGGCACTATCATCACGAGAGGAAAAATATATCACCGCCACAGAAGCCGCACATGAAGCTATTTGGTTGAGAAGGATTCTCAATTATCTTGGGCAGAAGCAAACTGAACCTACAAGATTTTATGTGATAATATGTCGGCAATTTCTATGAGCAAGAATCTAATTTTTCATGCTTGTTCAAAACATATAGAGATGAAGCAACATTACATACATGATTTGGTGAACAGTTGGTAAGTCGACCTTAAACTCATAAACGCACAAGATTAGATAGCAGATTACTTGAAAAAAGTGTCATTAAAGAGATGTTTGAGGAATTCATGAAGAAATTGAAAATCACAAATTAAGAGGGGATATTAAAAATTACTTCATGAAATTAAGACAAGAAATAATGCTAGTGGTGAGAATTTCAAACATTGGAGAGATTTGTGAAACTTTTTAAAATCAAGATGAGAAGGAATGGCAGTCACAAGTATGTATATTTAAGTTATTGTAGATAAAAGAAGTTCCACCCATAGATGTAAAGAATCTAACCATCCCATAACTTTCCTGCACGTCGATAATAAACTGCCACATTCACAATTTGCAAGTTTACTTATTGACTTCGCACACACATATTCCTGTAAAATATGGGACTCATCTCACAGCACATGTTGGAAGTATTACATGTTGAAACTAAAAAGAAGCCAAAGTATGTGAGAAACATGCATGTATAAGTTCAGAAACATGCTGCTTTTTAGTTCTCAAATTCTCTTTTTTCTTATATTATTTATTCTCATGACAAGGAAGACAAGATGATACAGGTTAAGCAACAGGATAATTAGGCGTCAAATTTATTCCACAAAGACCTTCTTTAAGTCCAATGCCTCTTTGCAGCTTAATATATCCTCCATCACCCCATCCTTTACCCCACGAGTTCCGAACAATCCAATACTTCAACTCACGGTTAACCTTGCCAAATCCCACAATGTTCATAGCGTGATTCAGCTTGAAAGTACAATTTCCAGTGAACACACCACTTTTATAAGATCCAAACTCACGACTGGTTACATCTACCCCCACTGCCACCGGCTGCTGCAGCACAGCTTTCATCAAATCCTTGTCACTGATGTAAGCCGGCATATTCACAAACTCACTGACATGGGCAACACGGTTTCTTAATTTTTTAGATTTATCGCACGTCCCCTCTTTGTCTTTGTTTGGATAGTCTTGTTCTGTGGTTAGACTATAATGTCGTACGTACTCATAAACTTCTTGTTCCCACCCACCTTGGCAGCCTCCTTTTCCTGGAAGGTCATCACAATCCAAAATTTCCTGCTCCGATAACACAACTAAATTTTTGGTCTTTATGTAGTGCAATGACTCAACTTCTGCCACGCCCGAATAAAGCCAACAATCACCTTATTCACTCACAAGATTCAAAAACAAGTTACTCACCCAGATTGTACATATGTATACATAATAAATCTCATTTTCACAATTTTTACTATAGTGATCAAAGATAGAATCTACAATGTTTTGTATCATTTAATTACGATAAAAAACATTTACATCGTATAATTAGGTTAGACCTTGAAAACTCACCACAGTTTTGGTTCTTAACGGGTGTCACAGCTCCCACTTCTCTCCAGTCCCATGTTTCAGGCATGTTATCGATATTTACATTCTCATGGCTCAATTGTCTTGCGCTAGCCTTCCATCGAGGAGGTGGGTTGTACCCGGTGTATCTTTTGATGCGTTCTTCATTAGTTAGATCAGTAAACTGATTAACACCAAGTTTGAAAGGCTTGTCTCCAGCAGCATTGAATGCATCAATGTACTTAACATTTTCTTGAAATATCTGTAAGCGTTTCACTCTTTCAGTCTCGTTTGGATATGCTTTGTTGTACTCAACCATCCATGATCTGTGTCTATCTATCATGGATTGACTAAAGGACGTACGAGACTTTACTTGAACACCCCATGAGAATAAAAGAACAACTATCAAAATCATTGAGAACAGGTGAGAACAAGACATTATGTGTCAGACATACAATTTTATGAGTTGGAGCATGTTATATATCAAATCCATTACCAGAAAGAAAAATATCTTCCAAAATATAAATAAAACCTTTTAACAAGATTTTAAAATTTTATGTAATATAATTTTCTTTTAAAAGTAAATATGATGTTTCTCACAATCAAAATCAACTTTAATATATTTGTGTATTAAAATATATGATTTAAAATTTCATAAAGTAGGTGGAAAACCTTTATATTGCAGCCATTTGACTTTATAGGTGAAAAAATTGGTCTCTTATCATTTAATTGAAATATAATATTTAATTAGTTATTGTAAAAACAAATTATTTATTACGCATATACCCTCTTAACCAATAAATTACACCTCTAGTGACAAATAAGAAATGACTTTGGGATTGACAGCAAAATTTGATAGAAATTAGTCAAAACAAATATATCCGAATATTTTCGGTCAATATTAAAATCACCACAATGAATAAAGGATTTTATGGTCAAAAAGTGGCAAAAAAGACAAAAAGACTCTTTTTAACTACTTTATAGCTACTTTACAGTCATAACCCCGTAGTAAGAACTACTTTCTCGTCAAAAAATCTCGATTGTTTTCCAGAATGTCTCCTATTGAAATTTGTGAGGAATTTCTGCTAATTTTTTGTTGTGCTTTATTTTTCGAAAACTCCTAGATTAGGCAAACTTTAATCAATTTTTTTGTCCTTTCATTTTTGACAAATTTGCGGCTAAATTTTGGCCCATATTATCTTTCGAACATTTTACAACCATTTTGCGCCCAACCATAGTTACATATATTTTAGGGATAAAATTCAAAATGGGTCTTGAACTATCATCGTTTACCCAATTACGGTCAGAACTATCACGATTTCTAAAAAGGATGCGATGAAAAAAATTAGACTAATTTTGTAAAATAAAACTTACCATTACATTTCTAAACTAATATTATTATAAGACTTAGATTTGTATACGAAAATTATGTCGGTTGGTTATCAAAATAAATTATATCGTTTTACGCACATAAAGCAAACAAGGTCTTTTGATAACCAAACGACGTAATTTTCACACACAAAACTAAGTCTTATAATAATATTAGTTTCAAATGTAATGGTGAATTTTATTTTAGAAAATCAGTTTAATCTTTTTTTCATCGCATCCTTTTTGGAAATCGTGGTAGTTCTGACCGTAATTGGGTAAGCAGTGGTAGTTTAGGGTCCCCTTTGAATTTTTTCCCCATATTTAAGCTTTTTTGGCCAAATGTGAAATAATAATTTTATTTTTTTAGGTCTGCTAAAAATACAAACAAAAATCTTTTTTTCCTAAAATCGAATAACCAGCAACATCAGCAAAAATATCTCATTGCCCTAGGTAGGTCGTTCAGCGGCTACTTGCTCGACTACTGAACTCCTTGGCTGAGTATTCAAATCAGCATGGCCACTAGTTCGCTCTGTTGCCTCACGAGAACTATGATCTAGTCTCATATAGCACTACTAAAAATTGCATATTTTCCGGCCAAGTAACCAATTGCAGAAAGATGGCCGAAAAATTTCTTATGACTTTCCGACCAATTGCGGACTTGTTTTGGGCAACATTGACAACAAGGCCGGAAAGTCCTCGCAAAACTGCAAAAAAAAAAAACTCATGGCCGGAAAATTATCAAACATCCCCCCAATTTTGACTATTTTAAAATTTTGACCTGTCATATGCCGAAAAATGGTCGGAAAAAACCCAAAATTGGGTACAGATACACTTCTCCTTCCTTTCTCTTCCCTTTCCTTCCACCTATGCTGCCACAACTCCCCACCCCCTTCCACCCGCGTCACTGCCCCTCTTCCACTCCCACCTGTGTTCCCCACCGACATCTGAACCATCACGACTCTTGCTCTTTCTGCTTGTCACAAACCATAGCACCTCTCGCTCTGCACTTGTCTCTCAATGCTCACTCCTTCATGGTATTGATTGCTATTATTGATTTAGTGTTAGGAATGGTTTTGATTGACTCCACTCGGTAATAGTATCGATTTAGTATCAATTTGGTTGATTTAATATAACTGAATCGGGTGGTTGATATTCCTAGGAGAGGCCTCGGGTGGTGAGGCCCTTAGAGCCCATGGCAAGGCCTTGGTGCAAGGTTCTAAGTCAAGACCCCGAAGCGAGGCCCCAACGCAAGGCCCCCCCGTCGAGGCACCGAGGCGAGGCCCCCGATGCAAGGCGGCCGAGGCATGGCCAATGGGAGGAAATGTAACCTTTATTTTCTCGTGCTCTCATTTGCCTTGTCATCCTTGTCATTCATTTATCCACACTAGTTGTTTCTTCCACAGCTACTTCCTCCACTAAAGCACCCCTACTTCCCGTCAGGCCGCATGAGAAGTATTTCATTGCTATTTTGTTTGGAGCACACTTGAGCGGAAAATGCAGAGTTTAACCTATACGATGTAAATGGTGGTTAGTGGTTACATAGATTTATGGTTAGGTTTATTTCTTTTCTTGGGTTAGAATCTAACCATAGTAAAATTTATTGATCATTTAGAACTTAGCGGTTATTTTTTCACCAATGTTTTTGATTCATGTAGTCAATTGTGAGTTCAAACCTCATGCATAGGATTTTGATTTCATAACTATGCGGACTAAAATATCGGCTTGGAAATTGAGACTATTGATTCCTCATGACCAAACACTTAAAAATGACCGATTGCAACCCGAGTCATGTATCAAGTTTGGGCATCGACTTGGGGACACTATTTACCACCATCGTTTGCTCTTAACTATTTGATGTGGCCCCATACACACTCCAGTCATAACATTATATAGTTTTATTGTTAGGCTCACACCAAGTGAAAATGAAGTGTGTAACTTACAAGCTAAAAAATAGCAGCAGGTGGTTATCTAAGTTTATGGTTGGCTTATTATGTGCCTCATATTAGAGCTTGGTAATAGTTAATGTCTTCGAATATGAGAAACTAAGTCTTTATTTCTAAGTCTCTGTGTGTATTCCTTGTAGTTGTGAGTTTGGACTTATTGATAGTCATGATCTCACCATGACCCGGAATAACATAGTGGCTTCAAAACAGAGACTTTGTTCTTCATATTCAAACATTTGAATGTGACCAGATTTTAACCTAAGGTGCATAATAAATCAAGCATTGACTTTGATAGACAATTCACTGCTATTGTTTATCTAGAGTTTCACACTTCTTTTCCACCTTCTAAGGAAATCTAACATCATTTCATGCTATCATCCATCTTATTAACATCTTATATCAATCGAGCTGGCTCTACACTGTAGTTGCAGTTTTTTTCATTTTTAAATTTATTTTTATTTTTTAATAAAATAGACAAAAAAAGGCCGGAATGTGAATGGAATAATGTCTCATCGTAAATGGCCGAAACATAGCGGCAAATATTCGCCTAGAAATATATGACCGCAAATTTGGCGAAACGTTGTCGGAACATCTGCCCCTGTATAAGTAGACTGAAATAGACCAAAACATATCAGGAAGTTTTGATAGAAAACAAGCTATAAACCTATTGAAAAATTTTATCGGAGGCACCGTTCCGACCATACTCATATTGGTCGGAAAATGACCGAAAAGCTGCAAAAATTGTAGTTTTTGTCAACTTTTTGGTTATTTTTCCTGTTAATATCCTGACCTAAAAAATATAACAAATTATCAGTAATGTAGACTCGGCCTCCTGTCTGTGCATTCACTTGGGCCACGACAACCTTTATATGTTCTTACCAGTTAGGATTAATCGTGTTTACAATTACGAGAATTAGAAAAAAGTATTTTGGCCCAATAGTAAATATCTCTTGAAACTTGAATCCTGCAATAGGTAACAACTCAATGACTCACCATCACATGTTCTTCAATCTACTATGAAGTGAAGCAAATTAGGGATCCTCAGCAGATTCCTCCTTAATAATGATGTTCCGGTGTGACTATAAAAAAAAATAAGCAAGATGAATTTGAAAAAAAAATAAGCTAGAAAGTTTGGTCATATATAAAAGCATAGTATCTTAACCATGTGAGCAATAAGCAAATCCAGATAATTTATTCATGTATCATAGCTCAACCATGCGAGCAAAGAAACTACAAGGAAGGTTAAAATGCTTCTTCTCAAACCAAAATTATACTTTTTTACATAAAAATAAAAACAAAATGATAGCTAAAACCACATTTTAGTCTTTTTGCCCTAAATAACTAAGCTTAGCTCTAAAAATTAACCTAAATGTATAGCCATTAGTCCTAAGGAGCTACTTAAAACAAAAATCTAATAGATGTTATCTAAAACTAGACTAAAACTTATCTAAAATTGACTTACAAATAATAGATTAGTCTACATTTTAGCTATTAGTCCTAACTAGGTAACCCAATTATCTAAAATAGACCTAAAATCATATTGTAGCTAGCATTTTGTCTTAATAAGTTAGGATAAACTCTACTATTGGTTTATAACTACAATCTGGCTGTTAGTCTTAAGTAGCTACTTACAATTAAACTCAAATATAACTTACCTAAAACTAAACTAAAACTTATCTAAACTGAGTTAGTTTCATACCTAATATGTGGCTAAAAGCCACATATAAGCAAAATAAAATAGACACATATCAGTCAAAATTAGCTAATAGTAACTTGTAACTAATTTCTTGTATTTTAGGACTTAGCTACTTGTTTTGATAGACTAACTAACTGAGATTTGGCTTCTGGTTCATGAACCTCCTTGTTCTTCTGCTTTCTAAATGTGAAAATGTTTGATGGGTTAAGATCCTTTTCTAGAGAGGGCCTTTCCCAGATAGGCCACATCTGCATCGAATGCCTTGAGATCCATCAACAATGGAATTGGAGAGTGAGACTCTTGGCTCTAATCACCCGAAGATCCATGAGCTGTCGACGAGAATGACAGATTGGTGAATGGCTGAAATGAGTTTAATTAACTGTCCAACAATAGATTAGTCCAATGAGATGTAGGTTGACCAATTTTTTGGGAATTGAACTTGGGTTGATAATATGTGAGCTTGGGAAAGGGGGTTGAGAAGACTGCAGATTGAGTCTTGAAGCTTTGTCTTTTTTGTTCTTGGGGCCAGAAAGACGCATATCTCAAATTCCACCGGAATGAAAGACGGGCACACAATATTACAAAAGAAATTTTGTTTCTTGTGATGACTAAAAGATGATTTTAAGTTCGCCTCGAGTCCTCGAGAGGTTTCTTTCAGTATTAGAGATGGAAATTTGCCGCAAAATCACATAATTCTTGTAATTTCTACTCTTTACAAATCAATTTCTCAGTCTTGGCAAATCTGTTGGCTATTCAATGAGATCGCCAGCATATATTTTACTCAAAACTCAGTATTCTTAAAGTGGTATTACATGATTTAAACCTAGTCAATAGTTGATCAGTATGGTGAATCCTGAAACTTCTGTTGGGAGGACTGAAAATGTTGCAAAGTCTACTACGGATTTTGCTTCATCTCATATGAGTATTCGTCATTCATAATAAATCAAACCTTGTAAGCATTTAGTCAGATAGTTTGTCACAGTTGTTCTTTCTTGGCTTTGAGAAGTTTGAGCAGTGAAATAGTAGTATAATAATAGCATTGTCTACTAGAATCAAGTAGGTTTCATATGTCAAACTATTGAGGTGCCCAATGTTGATTTAGAACTTTGGGTTGATCATAAGTGTGCCAGTTGAACTGTAGTGGCCTAGATAAATAACTCTTTAGCATCTGAGGTTGCTAAAACAATTATGTGACTGATACAAAGGAGCTGCTAATTAATTCAACTACAAGATCCACTGACAGAAATGGACCCAGAAAGGCCCATCTCCAGGCATAATACTATTCTTTAAAGTAAAAAAAATTTAACCATGGATCAGTATTATGCTAAATTGAAAGGATTCAGAATTGCAAATAAGAATATGACAACTATCAAGGGATGCAGTTGCAATGTAAGATGTAGAACACTTCAAGATGAAAAATTGAATAGAGAAGAAGATCAAACAGTGCATCTTCTGACTGGGCTTAGACACGAATCTCTTATTATAAGAAGCATAATATTACTGATGCAACCTAAACTCAAAGTGTAGGCTGCATATTCTGTGGTTATTTAAGAAGAAAATACAAGATAAAGCACGTACATGTAAGAACTTGATTGAGGCTGCAGCATTATTATATAGAACAATTTACTATCAGCCTTATTAGAAAGAAAATTCAACCGGAATGAATGCAATCAAAATTAAGCATGGGCAATTTTTTTTTTTGGGAAAATAGGAGATTTATTGAATTGACCGGAAAAGGCATGGGCAATTGAATGAAACTATCTCTAAAAAGTTAAACATTCAAAAGTTCAACGCTAAAAACTCATTAGATTCCAGAGAATTACAGACTATATAGACCTCAAATATCTCAACTAATAGCAAATAAAAAAACATTTGCTTCATTACATTATCCTAATCTAGTTTAGCAAGCTTCTATTGATGCTCAAAATGCTGCAACGCATCTACTCGAGATTCTAATAATCATGCATCTTTAGATTTTGCAGCTTACCAATAGCAAGAAATATTTAAGCTTACAATTTCTGACCGCGCATCTAAACAATCTTCCCACATTCCAACACTTTTATGTTATAAAAAAGGCATTGGGAGTATTATGTAAATACAATTTATAACCTAAAAAAATTAGCAAGCAATAAGTCAGGATCGATTCTCAGGGTTAGGTAGCTTCAAAATGCCTGCCAAAATAGTAACAAAAAATGAAAAGATAAAATCAAGGGGTTTTTGTTATTGAATAAGATCTATTGAGATGAAAAAAGAGCAATGAGAAATGAGAGGAAATGAGGAATAATCAGAAAGACGCTAGAAAAATATAAGAATCAAGCAGAACAGATCAAGTTATTAGCTTGTGAATGCATTGTTTATTAATCTAAGAATAAATTCAAGTGAAACCAAACTCAATAAAATATGTATCTCATGCACACACCATAGTAAGGGATTAAAAATTGCGACTACCCTGAAGTTATCGCACCCTTTAGCCAATAATAAGAATTCTATATGAAAACATGTGACATGGTGCGAAGAGGATGGTAGTATGTTTTAAGATCAAAGGTAGTAGTAAGTTCAATCTTGGCAATCTAACTCACGCATTTCTAGATTATACATCCGTAAACATGCAAATCATATGGTTTACTTAATATTGTTTCTAGTTATTTGACCCAATCTTTCCTAATTATACTAGCGGTAGAAATCATGTAACAATGCACTAATTCATAATAACAAGCTCAACAATGCACATGCAAAGCATGAATTTTATGATTAAGTTAATCTCTCAATAATGAATTCATAATTTAACTAACTCGAACGTACAAGGAAATTTAGCCTCACACATGGCTATGGAAGAGTGCAAAAAAAGATAAGGAGAAACTACTCTTAAAATCTAACTTAGTTTTTCATTGCGGAAGCTTCTCTCTTGTTGCACTACTAGCTTTGGAAAGGAAGAAATTAGAAGACTTTTATAATATAGAGGAGAGGAGAGATTTCAATGGTGGTTCAAGAGAGCACAAGAAAATCCATGACTAGCCCCATACTTATAGCTAAGTTTTTCACATCATAAATCTTATAAAATTATGATTTAAGCTCTTAAAAAGTTTTTTGATATATCTTGATATGCTTTTTAATTTGTCTCTCTTATAACATCTCTATAAAATCCAATATAAATTGTTTGGAAATCATACAGATGAATTGGAGGAAGATTAGGAAACATTGTGGAAGCAAGCATATCTTGAAATTACGCTACTGGAGCAAATCTTGCATGAATCTGACTTTAATTTCAATAAATAAGTTCTATATAACTATTTCATTTTTAACGCAACTTGAATCACCAAAATCAAACTTTAGATGCGAACGTTATATAAATAAAAAAAATCATGCGTGTCGTGCACAACAATAAGCAGGTTGCACGCTCGGCCCTGCATGTGGCCCTTTATTGATTCACATTTAAACTTTTTTCTGATTGTTTAACATGTGTACAGTCACTGCCAAGTTACCGCGTGCGCAACTGACACGTCACTACGCGACTTGTACGGTTAGCTTTTGTTCATCTGTTTCGATCCGTTTTTGCTTATTACTTCATCATTAAAACACTTATTGTTGCTTGTTTTTATCTTTAGGACTAAACTAGTAGGATAAATTGGAAAACTCATAAGAACAATTAGCTTAAATTATTGAACGGTCAAGAATCAATTGACGTAAGCATAAAATAAGTCGAAAAATTAGATCAACTTACTAGATACCATATACTAATCCTTGATCATCTTTTACCAAACAATAAAACACAACGAGTTTCATAAAAAATTAGAAATTAAATATACGCACGTACGGTTATGGTTATGATGTATCCTCTTCTTATTAGGCATCGACCACCCAAATCTGTAATTTAGCTTATATGGAATATATCCAAAAATTGATTATGATAAAGCTAAATTTTTAACCACCAATCTTATTTAGCTTGTCAGTACGCGCACACCTGCCATCTCAATCTTCAACCCTTCTCGAGAATAATTGATAAGTTCTAATTATTTAGTTTATTTTATACTTAACACACCTTATTCTTGACCATTGGAGTGTTTAAATTAGTTATGTTTTTTATTTTTCACATTTCAGAGCAATTAGGTCTTACTATAAAAATACAAAAATAAGAGTTTTAATGATGAAGAAACGGAAAACATTTGATTGATAAAGAAAAAGGACAAAATCTCGTGTGCGGGCGGAGCACAGTCCGAGCGTGGACCAGTGCGTGGTTACATGGAAAATGCTTCGCACCTTTCACCAAAGAGAACACGGTCAAGCGCAAGATCGCCACGGTGAGCTATTATTTCCAAATTTCAAGACAACAAAACTCAAAAACTTTTGAGGGGTATAATGTCCACATTTTACGCCCAACTTTAATGAATAAGTGCTACTGAAGTAGAAATAAAGAACTGACAAGAGTTAAAGTCTAATTCCTGACAAATTACTTACACAAGAGCAGGCAAAGTCAACGTGGAGTCAACTTTCCTAAAATCGGTTATATTATGTATTTCCCGATTTATGTGCGATAGAAGTCCAAACTTTAAGAAGTTATACAAAATTTCTTTCAGAAACGGCTGGAAACATATATAAGACTTTTCAAAGAGATGAATTCTAGCTCTATTCAACTTAAGACTTGAAATCACACTATATAAAGGGGTCTGACCCCTTGTTTTAACCAACCAACATCAAGCCTCCTCATTGAAATAAAAAGCCTTGTCTCAAACAGATCAGAACTTCTCAATGGTATTCGTCTCTAAAGCTAGTGGAGGTTCAACAAGGGAAGTCACAAGAGGAAGGAGTGTGTTTAATTTGTAAGAATTGTTCTTTCCTGTCTTACTTTGTGTTTTTCCTTTATCATTCGTGGCTAATTTCTCTTACATAGTTCATGTTGAATAACTTGTGGATTGATATTGTGATATTTTTGTGACTCAATTCACTTTACGAATGTTGTTTAATAGTGTAACTTGTGACAACTTATGTTTTTTTATAATAATTCTATTGTTAATCTATTGTGAAGGCTAGGACAATTACCAACTAGTCGAGTAGCAAATAAACTTATGTCGTGTGTGTTTATGTAGTAAATATAATCTAGGCATCCGAGTGCTAGATTGCTTAGACTGAAATCCTTGCCACTGATCATCAATGTGTATGTTCTTCCTCTTTATTTTTTTCATATTGGCATATAGATTTCTTATTATTGGTTAAAGAGTTTGATGGTATTAGGGTAGGAGTAACTTTATGTCTTTTCATTGTATTATAATGTATGAGAGGTTGTATATTTTGTTGAGTTCGGCTCATTGCATGAATGTAATCAGTAATATCAAAGATAAACACAACCAATAGTTGGAAACTCGAATTATATGATTATCTTATTGCTTCTTTTCTTCTCTCCTTAACAGCCTTGCTTTTAATACAATTTTCAATCAATCAAAACCTCCAGAAATACATAATTTTATTTTTCTCTTTGCAAGTTACTTACTTTGCAGGTTACTGTCATGTCCTTAGGGATTCAATCCTATCTTACTACTTAATAGCGAGGTTAGGTTACATTTATTTGAAACTATCAATAGCAGTCTCCTCAAATCGGCATCATTTTATCGAATATGGTTTTTTAACTTGGTTTTCAAGTAGCTTTTTTTCTTTATTTTTTTGAAACTTTCTTTTTACTTTTTGTTTCCAAAATAAAACCTTGACATGTATCCTTACATTTGCTACCTATTTTTAATTATATGAACGTTCTGATGATCTACCTAGTTTATGAATTCAGTGTCTGAGGATGGAGATTTTCAATTTTACCAGGATTCTGATTGGGAGGTATTTTATCAGAGATACGTGAGGAGTGGGCAACATGGTAGGGAGCAAAGCACCACCATAACCAATAAGGATGACATTGAAAGAGCTAACAGCTTCAACATTCCATTACCATCCCTCAAGCGTTCAGCCCGACAACGATGGAGATGTTGCTAACTTCAAAAATAAGAGTAGTGTAATATACAGACTTCTACAATTTTAAGAAATGTCACGAAGAAGATGCACAATAGCATCTGAGGTAGTTTAACATTGTTTGCACCAAGATGAGACCGGCTAGAGCAGACATTGTGATGAGACAAAATAATTCAGTTAACCATATACCTAACTCATCTAATTATTGACCATCGAAGATTATTACTTAATAGTTTAGTTTAGTTTTAAGACTCTAGGGTAAATTTAGAGCTTAACATGAAAAAAATCTAATAGAGGAGCTTTTAGAGCAAAAGATGGATAAAATTGGATTGACGTTCAGAAGTCACTAAATGATCGAGCGCACAGCCGCGCGCTGAGGAGTTTAGTTACAGGCGTGGTGACTTGTCAAAGGAAAGACATATGGCGGAATAAAGAAAGAAGCCGAGGACTCTGACTCGACCACCATTGCACGCTAGGCTAAGTGCTTGACGATTAATTGAGCTTCGTGCGATGCGAGCAAGTTTTCTAAAATAGAATAACTGAACAGTACATCTTTTGAGTAATTTCTTTCACACTAAATATCTAATTTGAGTAAAATTTATATATAAAGAGGACAAATTATCTACATTTTCTTAAGAGTCCAAATCTAATCCTCGATGAATTTTCACCAGTAGCGCCAACAAAGTCAGTGGACAAAACCTTGATAATTCAGCTCTTGATTTCTAAATTTTCACTTTTGATTACTATCAAGTCAATCTAGTAGTTTCCAAGAGTATTCCATAAAGAAGATCATCAAATTCATGCAAATTATCATTGCGAAAGTTGGAGGTCACTTACGAGTATATAAGCAGGTCTTTGCCCCCTTATTCAAATTGTCACTAAACAGCATTGCTTCAAGTATCATGTGCTACCAACTACAAGAATGAAAAACTCTTAGGATTTATAACTCCCAATTGTCAGTGGAGGTCCATATAGGAATAAGGAGGAACCTAATAGGGTTTGTAAGGATTGCTCCTACTTATTCAACTAAATATTTTCCATAGTCATATGTGGCTAATTTTCTTTGTGTAGTTCAGGTTTTATGACTTGTGCATTGCTGTTATAAGATTATTGTTCTTGATAAAGTCTACATTTTGATTCTACGTTTATTGAAATTCAATTGAATGAGAGTGTTGTTGTATGACAAACTTAATAAATGAATGTGTTGTTACATAATTTCTTATCGCTGATCTAGTTGTGAGCCTTTGGATATATATCAATTAAATGAGTGGCAAATAAACATATGTAGTGTGTTTATTAGTAAACATACTCTAGGTATGAGTGAGCTAGATTATGTACACTGAACTCCATGTCATTTCTCATTAATGAGTATGTCTTTCTCCTATACTTTTATCTTGCATGATTGACACATAGAACTTGTATCAATGGTCATAGGGTGATGGTATTAGGACAAGAACAAATGTATATTATTTGTTACACTATCGTAGTGCTTAAGTATGTATATTTGCTTAATTTGATTCATTGCATGACTTTTATCTTCAGTGTCAATGATCAACACAATCAAAAGTTAATCACCTGAACTACGTGACTGTTCACTAATTCTTTTTTGTCTTTAAAAGATTGCATGTTACTTGTACTAGCTTAATCACAAAACTCCCCCTGTGTTTTCTTTGTCAGATATTAATATTACAGGTCATAGCCCTTGTGGGTTCAACCCATGTTTACTGGTCACTAGTGAGGAAGGTAATATAAATTTTTTTCTACATAAGATACCTCAACGACGGTCTTATCAAATTGGCGCCATTGCTCGACATTGAACGCAGGTCACCAGTGTGATAGAAGGGAATACTTATAAAATTATCTGAATCAGATACCGCCATCAAAATCACATGAATGAATTCTATAATAGTGGCCATGGGAAGAAGCTTTGTCGCCTTGACCAAAGTTAAGGTATCGTCGAGCCTAAAAATTTAATTTTTTCATACTTTATTTTTATTTCTTTTAGCCTAGTTATTTTTATTAGTTAATTAATTTGTTTAATCCAATTAAAATATTAAGTTCAAGTGTCGGATTGCGCAGAAAAATTTATGCAGGTCGGAAGCCTGAGCGCAGAAGACCTAGAGCCGCGCTTACGACTTGACAAGTTAGAGCGCGGACGTTTATTAAACGGCCGAGCAGAAGACAAATAGGCCACGCACACGACCAAGGGGTGTTGCGCGCAACATCAAATTTCAAGGACGATGCACAAGAGAGGAGATACCCTGATGCTTCATATGCACCGCCCCATGCTTAAGAGACTATTTGTATTCTCATTTCATCTCTACACTGGATAGTTGACATGCTTATTCTGATTTAGTATTTATATGAATATTAGATTGTTTACTCGACACTATTTTTCTCGGATTCCTTTTTCGTAGTGTGGGATTATTATATAAAAGCTCAAAAAATATAGAAACAGGAAACTCCATGAAATAAGTTATTCTAATTAATTAATTCTAGAAACACGTCTATATATTTTTAATAGGTGTATTTTATTGATAGGGGTCCTAATGACATAATGCCTACAAGAAGAAGCGCAAGGCCTATAAAGAGCTCAGAGAGCCTAAAAGGAGGATGACACAAGGCTTAAGGGGTGGTGATAGGCCTAAGGAGGGCTCAAAGAGCCAACAAAAATGGCGCAAGGTTTAAGGTACACCGCAAGGACTATGGAAAGACACGAGATCTAAGGAACATGGCTCGAAGAGCCTAAACCGAATCGGGGGAGAGGCCATAGTATAACGCTCTCGAGTAAGGCGCTAAGCCCTGACGAGCTGGAAGCTGAGCCTTGACTTAAAATTGGGCCCAAGGCGAGCAAGCTGAGCCTGAACACGTCTATATCAACTTTGAAAACTAACACAAATTAATGTTCATATGCATGTTATTTGTACACTGTTTTACTTTTGACTTGGGTTCCATTTTGAAGGTTGTATTCTGCATAACAAATGTTGTTTACCACATGTTATTATGATTTGACCAGCTTTGACTTGTTGATTTTTACGTTGTATATCTCTCCTGCACTTGAATCATACGATGATGTTGCGTTAAACAATGCTCGAGATTCAACTGGAAAACATGCGATAGATGACTACACATGATAAATATTAATGTTTAATGCTGGAGAGCTATTTAAAATTTTTAGAATAATTTAAAATTTAAAAAAGCTGAGGTCATAATAATTTAAAATCTAGATAGATGCTTTCGTTCTAAAATAACGTCATTTTATACCGTTTTTATTAATATGATCTTTTATTTTTAAATAAAAATTAAAAAATTTATTTTAAAAGAAAAATCTAAATAAAAAATAAAAATAATTATTTATCAAATAGAAGTCCCAGCACGTCTGCGTCTGTCATTGGAGGGTTACGATTTCACTCACATAAGCGGATCGTGGCGATAAGCTTTCTCCGACTCGATCTTCTCCTCCGGACTCACTTCTCCGGTGCTTCAACGTAAATGTCGTTTTCAGCGCAGCTTCAGAGCATCTCCGCCTTCTGCGGTACGAGCCTCGTGGCAGATGGACGCTGCCGGAGAGGGTCCAAGCGGCCGTCGTCGACGAATTCCAGAAGGAGAAGAGTCACTCCTTGTGTATTGGTTGTGAATCAGGCGGTCGACGTGCCGAGCACAGAACGCGTGGTATACGAGGTGGGGAAGCTTGAGCGGCCGAAATGGACGGGAGAGACTCCGCTTTCGCGTCTAGTTGGAGCTCTCATCTCCTTCAAGCCGCTCTTTTCTGTCCTCAAGCTCGGTTCTCGCCAAGTCATGATCAGGTGATTTACCTGAAAGCGGGTTAATCAAAATTCACTTGGCATATCTTCAGTTATTGCAGTGTATTGTTGAACATAGAGGTATTATCTCACATCACCAAGTGGAAGTTTTTAAGTAATCCTTATATATAGTTGGGCTCCCCACTCATTGCCAATTGGTTTAAGTGTGGATCCGATAAATTTACATGGTATCAAAGCGGATTTTAGTCGCACTCTTAGAACATGTCCGTAACGGTTAACTAGGTTCGCACGAGATCCCACTTGTTGAGGTTAATAAAGGTCCTCGCAAGTGAGGGAGAGCGTTGAGCATAGTGATATTATTCCACATCGCTCAGTGGAAGCTTTTGAGTAATCCTTATATATAGTTGGGTTGCCCCACTCTTTGCCAATTGATTTTGAATGTGGATCCAACAAATCTACATGTATTACGATGTATGTACCATCTGAATGGCTTCCTGTATTTGTTTTGAAATTATTATTTCTAGTGGGAAAATGAAGGAATTTTTTTGCAAATCTAACCTATTCATTTCGTTTTCAATCATATATATGACACCACTTTTGGTTTATTTTACGCTCTACCCTTTTCGTTGTTCCAAAGAACGAAAAGCCCAGTTTCACTCTTCAGTAGAGCCACCAATTTTGCTCTTCGGTAGATCGCAAATAACACGTGGATTCGAAGGCATAGTAAGCTGTTAATGTGGCTGACAGGTATAGTTTCGCTTTGGAATAGTGTGAAATCCAAATCAGACTCGGCAGCCAGGTGAGACTTGCGTTCCACTGAAGAGTGAAATTGGTGGGGTTTTTCGTTCTTTGAAAGAGCGAAAAGGGTGAGTGAAAAAAAAAACCGAGAGAGGTGACACATATGATTGAAACTGAAGCGAATAGGTTATATTTGCAAAAAAATGAAAATGAAGTGTAAAAAAGAGTTTTGATTAGTCTCTGTGTATGTAGATAATTAACTCAAGTGGCAGCTTGCTGTGAATACTGATTAGTATCTGCAGTTGACAAGTGAGTATGAACAGGACAGCTGAAAAGAATAATATTCCATGGCGAGAGAAGACCAAAGAGATCCTGGAATCAGAGGTCTACAAGGAGTTTGAAAAAGTCCAAAATCCATCCCTTGTTTATCCCGACTGTGAGTATCACCTTTGATGCTGTATGTATTTTGTTTTATCTGAAATGAGGAAAATTTGAATTTGTGACATGCACAGCTTTAGTTGACTCCTCTACTTAGTCATAATGTTCTCTATCATTATTCTTCTAGAGTCAAATGCATATCTTGCAGCAGAGTTGAAACCTTTGCATCTTTGCAAAGGTTTTACTTTTGGTTTATTACGGGTGCTAACTAATTCCTCATATGACAGATTACTTGAATCCCTTCCACGCATATGACGAAGGAAACCTTTCATGGCTGGTGAGCAGATATTCATGAAAGTTTAACAAATGCATCAACTCCGTGCTTCCCAATTTGAAATTCAAGTATATCAGCCTCTGCTTTCATGTATTGGTCCTTTTTTTTATCGATTTTAGTTTTCTTTCCTTACCACAACGGGTCAGTAATGATTACTCATATGCTAACTGCTTAAGACTCATGTCTCTAATTACTATTGAAAATTTGACATTGTGTTGAAGCATATTATATTCAAGCAATGGTTGGTGGTCCAAGAATTTAAGAATTCTAATATGATTAATTGTAGGCTGCTGCTGAAGCAGAAGTCGCTTCGAGATCTGTGGCGATGCGAGCACTGCCAAATGCTTCCTCATATGCTGAGGCAACTCAAATTTTATATGGGAATTGGCTGCAGACAACTGAGCAACATCATCAAAAGTATTCCGGAACTTTACCAATCAATGACATATTAGATGTTGGATGTTCCGTGGGTGTGAGCTCTAAATTCCTAGCTGACAAGTTGCCGTTAGCCAAAGTTGTTGTGAGTGGAAATATCTGTGACAAATAATATTTTGCAGGACTTGTCAGTCAAAACTCTTATTCTGCAAGTTGTTGTGAGTAGAAGTTATACTTACAATTACTGGTTTATTTGCCACAGGGACTGGACTTGTCTCCATATTTCCTTGCAGTAGCCCAATTCAATGAAAAGCAAAGAGAGCCGCGAAAGAATCCTATTAGGTGGCTGCATGCTAAGGGAGAAGATACTGGCTTGCCATCTAAATCCTTTGATCTGTTATCCTTTGCTTTTGTGGTATGCCTTGTTCACATTTGGCTTTCTTCTCTACAAATCCTTGTTGAAAAAGTACAGATTTGCTGTACCACATGAAGCCTTGAGAGAAACCTATCTAATCCATCCAAGTTGAAGGGATAAGAAACCTTGAAAGAGTGATTTTATACTTTTATCCTAGCAAATCCTATCTAATCACGAAACTTCCCAAACAACATTCAAAAGGCTCCCTCCTTTGCCATTCATTCTTTTGTAATCTCTAACTTCGGCACAACATAAAAGTGGAGAAATACAAGTGTCAAATGAATGATCTAGTCTGTGTTATTTTTAGGGTTGCACTTAATTTTTGTTTTGAGTTAGTGACTTTTAGAGACAAGAAAACAAAATTAGATAAGACAAATGTGAACGCAGAACTGAGTTTCAAGTTGTTCTGTGCCCCATTATTGATAAACATTAATTCGTATGAACAGCTGCATGAATGTCCGAATAGAGCAATAGTTGCCTTAATGAAGGAAGCTTTTCGGTTGCTCCGTTCTGGAGGCACTATAGCCATAGTAGATACTTCGGTAATGACTAAACTAATATATCTCTATATCTTGTTCACTCTCCATTTCATGTTTGTCATACCCTCGTAACCTTCTACTATCATTTCTGTAGCCAAAATCGAAGATCATCCAGGTATGCCCTTCTCTTAATAGTTCTATATGTATCATTATTCAATGTAATCTTAGCTTTAGCATTCTGGTTTCCTCTAACAAATTGTGGTTTCATTTTTACTCATTATCATTTTTGTATGAGTAGGAACTGCCTCCTGTATTATTCACATTGATGAAGAGCACCGAGCCATTTCTGGACGAATACTTTCTGACAGACCTGGAAACAACAATGAGGGAAGCTGGTTTTATAAATGTGCACACAATCATGACTACCCCGAGGCACCGGACTGTGACAGGAACAGTGCCGCACTAGCCTCCATTTTTCGATCTATTCTTAACTTATACAGCCGCTACGATTCCGATTCGATTGCCAAAAGATCCATGAATATATAAGAATTTCTATGAGCGACCATTTGTTCTTACAATTAAAGACTCTGCGGCAGTAGGTGGATTATTACTGTGCAGTGTTTGGCATGCTGACCAAATTGCTCCCATGTTATCTAAATTTATGGAGACTTCATGTTATCTAGTTGGATGATCACATGAAGAGTTTTTCATTATTGAAGATGAAGATATTTTGAAATTGATCATAGTTAGAATCATATTTTAGATAGATTACTCAATAAATGTTTTGGTAGGATAAGAAAATCCGTTTGATTTAGTATTTGTTAAGAGACATGGTGGAATAGTTTTCCTTAAGAAGGGTTCATCGTAAATATTGTAGATTTTTAGTCCGAGAAAACCGGCCAATATGCTTTGGTAGAGTAATTTTTTACTTGTCAAGAGTGTTGAGTGGAGAGAGCCTCTATTTGTGGTACCTGCCAACAAAGCATTGGTGAGTTGAGAGGTTTCTATTTTAGAGTGTTGAACAAAGAGAGTTTAATTCGCGTATTAATATCTATCAATAGTGGAAATCCATGGACGATGTATTTGTTGAGGAACCGAACCACGTTAAAAATATCACGTGTTTTTTATTGTTTATTTATCTTATAGTTGGTTGATGTATGTGCTTCGTACGAGTGAGTCATGTCGTTGTTCCACTGCGAGCGCCAAAAAAAGAGGACGGACCTCTTTTGCCCAACAACTAGAACTAAAGCTAATGGTATGAATATCATTCACTATCACTAAGAAGAGACATCAATGCACAGAGTTGGCATACAAGAAAAAACAAATTATAAGGAAACTTAAAGATAATGCGTTCAAGAAAGACATGTCGAGGAGATGTAAATCAATAATGATGAAATTTTATCTTCAAGGAAGGATGGTGCAGGGCACTTTTATTTAGGAATGAGACATGAAACGTGACCAATTACGATGAAATCAAATCTTGACCGAGTGCAATTGGAGGTGAAGATATAAGTCCATGAAGATAAAGAATTTTAAAAAATTTAGTCAATGATAAATTGGTTGAGAATCTACTAGATTCTTAAAATTGATGAATAGGTCTAGTATCATGTTCGATGATCAATGAATATTTCAATTATGAAATAAGAGGTAAAGACTTATAAATTGTTGAAGGAAATGAATAAGAAGAAAACGATGATGATGACTTCTCAAATTTGGAATCTACATGAATAAGAAGACAATGACTTCTTTACGCGCCACTTGTCATTCTCAAAGTAGTAAAATAGGTTCATTTCCTTGCTCTGTAATGTAAACAGTACACAAACAAATAATAGAGCAATGTTAAAAAAATCATTTGGTGCAATAGTTAGATTTGCATAACAAATTATGATGAATATTCATTACGAGACTTACTAGTCTACCTCTGATCTACCTTCGAAGGTGACGGTCTATGGCTCCACTATGCATAGTGGCGCCCATCTCAGGAAACGCGGATATCATGAGACTGTAGTACGTCTACCCAACAACATGTCGTTAGAGAAATGATGGATGGGTCGGGGCACAAAGCGAGAAAGTGTAGGAAAATATCGACAGTAAGGGAGGGGTCGGGGCTGGTACATGGTATCAGAGTCGACCACCTAGTGTGACAGAGTCCCCAGGCAGATCGCCGAATGAGGCAGCCGAGGACGTCTGCCCTGTAAGGGGGTGGAATGTTACATCTCACATCGACTGTGTGGGAGATCCTTAGCTTCTTTAATTATGGCTAAGACTCCTTCCTTAGTGTCGAGGCCTTTTAGGTGCAGATTCGCCGAATGAGACAACACACCAACGAAAAAACCCACCGCTGCACGGGGCAAGAAAGTGTAGGACAATATCGACAGTAAGGGGTCGGAGCTGTTACATCTGGGGTGGGGTTAGTGCTTCTGCTGCACCTGCTCCCTACTCCTCCAAAAAAAACTAACTAAGGCTGTGTTTGTTCAAAAAAAATCTAATGGAAAGTAAATTTTGGTAGAAAATAAAAAGGAAAATTAGCGGGAAAATGAGAAGAAAAATATATAGAAAAATTAGGTGGAAAATAGAAAGGAAATTTTGTTTAAAATAAAGAATGTTTTAGCATTTTCCCATCATTTTTCACTTCTAACCAAACAAGGAAAAATAAGATAGATTCCATGGGAGAATCCACTTTCCACTAAATTTTTCTTTCCCCCAAATTTTCTCTACACCAAACACACCCTTTGGGTGCTTTTATAAATGGTGGTATTTTTTGCCTTTTGGATAATGTCAAGTATTTATGTAACTCTTAATTTTTGAAATTAAAGTTATGATTTAAATTTGATATAATCTATTGATTTTAATAGATTTAGATATGATATTTATTGAATGAGCCAAATTTATTAATTATATAATATTTTTACTTTCTAATTTTGATGCATGTGTAGTAACTGAATCCTTGCTCGAGAAAATTATTTAATTTAAGCTGTAGCTTTGATCATGTTATTAGTTTTGCGTGAATTTTAGGGATATGTTTGTTCATTCGATTTTCTTTTTGAAAAAAAAGGTAAAACTTCATTGCAAAGAAGAATATACAAACCCTATACTCAAAAATTTATATAAATTATTAACTATTTATCCGGTATCACTTATTTATAAATAATAGATGATATTTTGAATATATCAGCAACTTATTAACTGTACAAATAACGTTTATATGAAACACTCCATGGAGATGTAGGTGGAATTGGCAACACTATGGTGTGTTTGGTTTAGGGAATATTTGGGAGAAAAGTACATTCCCTTATGAAATTCATTCTATTTTTTTTATTTGGTTTGAGGTAACAAATTATGAAAAAATATTAAAATATTCTTTATTTTAGGGTGTTTGGTTTAGGAAAAATTTGGTGGAAAAAAAAATTTAGAGGAAAATTTGAAGGAATCTCTTGTTTGGTTTTGAGAAAGTAAGGAAAAATTAGTTAGAAAATTAGATGGTGAATTTGAACAAAACAAAGAGTATTTTACTAGTTTTCTGTGAATTTTCCGCATCTAACGAAATAAAGAAAAAATATGATGGATTCCATGAGAAATTTTCCTTTCCCTCAAATTTTCCTATCCTTCATAAGTTTAGGGTGTGTTTGGTTTAGGAAAAATTTGAGGAAAAAGAAAATTTGGTGGAAATTATATTTTTTTATTGAATTCATTCTATTTTTCTTGTTTGGTTAGCGGTGAAAAAATCATAGAAAAATAGTAAAACACTTTTTGTTTTGTTAAAATTTTTCATATAATTTTTCAACTAATTTTCTTTTTTTCACTTTTTCTAAACCAAACAAGAAATTTATTTTCTCTTTCCACCAAATTTTTCCTAAATAAAACACACCCCTAATAATTAGAGAGTAGCAAATAGCAATGGCCTCTGGCCAGTAGCTACTTGTCCTTCCACTAGACGACTATAAATTTTTTACATATCTGCAGTTTTTTCTATGATTTATTGATGAAACTCAAATAAATCTTTTATATTTTTAAATGTTTAATTATTAATTTTTTGGACAAAAATATTGTTTAATCAATTTATTGCTGATGAGGTATCTGAGTGAATAATACTTTGTACCAAAATACCTGTTCCGTACGAAAATAGTAGTGGTATTGATTTTCTAGATGATGATTTAACTCATCATTTTAATAAATGTTTTGTGAATGTGTAACAATATTTTCGTATTAAACTTTATTTAAAAATATAGTAACATTTTACAATTTGCATTTTTTTTCATTTCGTGGGTTCAAACTTTGATTTGATAATAAACAATAAGTTTGGACTATGATGTTTCTCTTCTTTGTGCATAGGCTGTAGCACATAATTACAAAACTGCATAATGCGTGAGATTGGTAAGATTTGAGAATTTAGATTTTTAAAAAATAAATAAATTTAATAATAATAAACCATATTATTTCAATTGCTTTTGTTCTGCATTTTTTATAATTTTTTATTCCACAAATTTCCATATATTTTCTTCCCGAAATATTTATAAATATAAAAGTGCATTGGTGAGAATTTAGATTCAAAACATATTCAATATCCTTTAATTATAATCCGTAAAATCAAATTATCATGGGCAGTATCAGAACTGGGTAAGAAACGGCGTCGTGTAGTCACGTCTATAGATAGAACCCTTTACAAGTCCATTTCTGTTAAGTGTTTTTATCTGTTGAAGTGTAGTGTTTAACCAGTGCAGAGAGATGGCCGCCGCCGCCGCAACCAC
>NQLW01000098.1:2327416-2343286 GCA_002312845.1 Kalanchoe fedtschenkoi
GTGGACAACAAAGCTCCCCTGAACCAAGACCTAATCAGCAACTTCAAGTCAGACCCAGTTCACGGAGCCATCAAAGTATGTGCTGAACTAAGACCGACGGTTGACATCTCTGTGCCTGCTGATGCAGACTTTGTGCGTCCAGAGCTGCGCCAAGCTACCAAATGATCATTTCCGGCTTTAATCAAGACCGCAACTGGACAACAGTTATCAAGTTGAGGGAAATGGCTCCCACAGGTTTCAAGTTGCTATGCCATTGTAGAACTGTATTTGTTTTTGGTTTGCTTAGCTAACTAAAAGACTTGTACATGTGGAACGCTCTCTTAATACTCGTCCACTTGATGCCTGACATCACTGGCAGACTAACAGCAAAAAATGTACCGGAGTTGTAATCCTGAAAACTAGGCTCTTCCGAGGCCAATCTGATAGTCAAGAAAGAGGTCAACAGTATGATGTTAGGATATGCAAGTCGGTCTAAGAGACTTGATTTGCAGGCAACGCCCACGTATTGTGAAGCATATGATAGAGAGAGAGAGAATCTAAAGTTTCCATCTGGTCTTTATTTTGCCGGCAGAAAACAGTTGGGTATAGTAATAAGAAGATGTGGTTGGAGTGATGATTGATTAAGCCAACTCAAATAAAGGAAAAAAACAATGGTCTGTAGTTGACTGTTGAATCTCAGACGATGATCCCTCTCAGTCATCATCATCATTTGTGGCTAATATGAGTGTCCCTTGTGTGTTGAATAATTGGTGGTTCCAACCAAAACCTGCAAACTTCTAGTACTAACAATCATGGGATGAGATGGGATGAGAGGACAGAGTGACATATAATAACATCTGTGGTTGAGTGGCTTGATTTTCTAAGGTGGGGAAAGATGAAGAAGTGGTGGAGTGGATACAAAGGTTAGACTACCCGAGTCAGTTTGTTTTCCATGGATAGGATGCAAAGTAGTGGAGTAGCATCAAGGCAAGTTGTCTCATATGATAATGAGATCGTGCTCTCATTTACTTCACATGTGACTTATAATCTCATTCCATTAGCTTTCCATCATTGACCTACGTACCCACTTTCAACAATTGTTTTCTATGGAATTGACATATATATTACTAATTAAAAAATTAATAACCAATCTATTTGTAAGTTATCAGATTATTATTGTGGGCAGACAGACTACAATCTTACAGATAATATATGTAGTAAAGGACTGGGATTGGCCTATTCATAGTAAAATGTGCATCCATTTGGGCTTAAATATAAAACCAACTCCTCCTGGCTTTGGAGAAGGTGTTTGTTTTGTCAGAGGTTGGTCAGATTTTTAAAAGGTAGAAAGGAAATAAGATATCAATTTCTTTGAAAGTTTGTTCAGAATTAGAAAATTTATTTTAGGTAGGTTATTGAAATACTGTGTTGATAATATGAATATTTGATTTTGTATTAATTACTCATATAGATATGATGTAAAAGCAATATCAACAAATTGAGACTTGGTTAGAGGGAATTTTAATAACATTTAAGAGGAATCATTTTTGGTGTTATCGAGTTTTTGTAGTATTTTTTGTTGAGAAAATCGATATTCTTTGATAGAGTGGCATTTATATGATAAGTATTGGAGTGTTGAAAGATTGTACTGAAAAATGTTCAGTAGAGAGCGTTCAATCTTTTAATATGTATCTATCCATAATGAAGATTTGTAGACGCAGATGTGTGTGCTTCGTGTGAGTCTCTCATGTCGTCATACTGAAAATGAGAAAATATAATTAAATTTAACAATTGAAATACGAGTTGTTGGTTTGAAGAACACCCACTACACACTAAGTTGAAGTGGCAAACGAAAGAGAAGTTTGAAAGAAAATTGATTGTGTTCAATTAAAACATATCAAGAAGGATGATCGTGCACACATATCAAGAAGGAGGATAAAATCTCATTCAAGTGTGATTAAAGATAAAGATGCAAATTTTATTAAGAGGAGTCTGGAGTTATCATATTTTGTTTGATGATTGTGGGAAGAGTTTGTTTTAATTATTCAGAAAGAAGTGTGGACATCCATATTCTAAGTGAATGAATAAGAAGATGGAGATGACATTCAAATTTGGAAGGTGCGCTGAAAGATAGTATGAAAAAGAAGATTTTCTAGAAATTATGGTTAAGACATTATTTCTTAATAGTTGACTAGATTTCTAAATTAGAAGATTGAAGGGAAACAGAAAATCAATTTATTTGAAAATTGATTAAAATTAGTAATCATATTTAGGGTATTTTATTAAATTATTATTTTGGTAGGATTTGAAAAATTAATTGATTTAGTACCAGTTATCCATATAAACTTGGTGAGAGAGTTCTCTAAGATAATTTAGGAGGAATTTTTTAAATGTTATAGAATTGTTATAGGTCACTGGTTAGAGATAACATATAAGTTTTGGTAGGTTGGTTTTTATGTGCCAAGAGTGTTAAGGCGGAGGGAGCTCCATTCTTGGTACTCAATGATCAAAATATTGGCGTGTTGAGAAAGTTGTGTTCGATAGTGTTGATTAGAGAGTCTCCTTTCTTGTAATACATACTTATAAATTGTGGAGATTTGTGAACATAGGCTTTGTTGAGAGACCACCACATTAAAAATAAAATATATTTATTTTATTTTTTATTCATATTATTATGTATCGGTACATGTATTTTGTTTGAGTTAATCATTTCGATTTTCTACTTCGCATGCTGAAAATAAGGAATAGCTTACCCATAATAAAATTGAATAACTGAGAGAAGCTAATATATCTTTTACCCATCTGAAGTTGCTTACCAAAAGGATTCGCATCACATGTTGGGTAACAATCTAGTTGAGTGGCACATCGCTCTACTGTATTTTCTTAAACATCATGTGTCTTGATCCCCTTCTGATTTTTTTTCATCTATTGCAAAGTCAATATTAACATCTCCTTCATGTTTTTCTGCACAGACGAATAATAACCCTAAATCAATGGATAATGAAGGCTCGTGGAAGAAAGAAAATAACATGGTACAAAATCACGACCAAATCAATTTCCCCGCACATAAGAATCCTAGCTCTAGTTATCTTCCGCTTTTTCCAAACCAAACTATCTTCTTTTCGTCTAAATCAATTCGGTGATAAGAATCACAACCAAAAGTCACAACCAAATTGTCTAAGAATCACTGATTTTTTTCTAAAATACCTCTTTCTGTTGGTTTTGCATCAAAAATACCCTATTTTTTATTTTATTTTTAATTATACCCTATTTTGATGAAACCGCCAACACCGATAACGATTTGCCTGTGTGGCACACAGCGTGGCATTTGCCGCCTGTAATATGACCTAATTGATAAACCACCGACATTGTTAACAGTTTGCTCAAAGCGAACCGCCAACACTAGTACTAGTTTGTGTAGTAGTGCAAATCTGAAACATAGATCACGGTTTGTTCTCAAATTATACGTAGTGTCATTTATTTCACAATCATCCCACCTACACAAATTAATATAAACTATAACATCAAATCAACACGATCCTGTCTGTTGCCAGTCAAGAATGGTACCAAATCAAAAATCAACACCAAATCTAAATATTGTAGAAATATCATCCTAACTTAAATCAATAAAGTTTTTAAAAGCATTACCCATGCCTTCAACAAATCTAAAATATGCAACTAATCTTCATCTTGTGGGGTCGGTGTGTAGAAAGTTTTGTCTTCTTAGGGCATTTCAATTTCCTCAAACCCCTCTCTTGAACTTCAATATGATCGGCCTGGATGACCTGAGATGGACCGGTTATCTCAAAGCCTTCAATTTGAGCATCATCCTCTTTTACTTCTGGTGTGTATTGTGAAAGAACTTCATCTGACGCCCTACTCATGGACACACATGGTGTCTCTGAAAAAATGAACAAAAAAATCAATTAATGAATTGAATCCGCAATTCATGCACATGTGTATTTAACAGATTACCTGGAGGTAGATAGATTCCTCAATGATCAATCTTCAATTGCGCACTCTCATTTAGATTGCTCAAGTCAGTGCGACATGTGTGAAAAAGATCATGCATAATTTTCTTCAATGTATGACTCGCCTCTCCATGAAATATATCAGCCACTGCTTTACACGTGTGTAGCAATGATTTTATATGCAAAGCAAAAAAATAAGCAACCTTACAAAGCAAGTACGCTCTAGTGTTGTAGGATGATACGCAACTGCTTGAAATGTGGATGATTGGATGCGCCTGCACATGATCCTCTCAAACCAATCCATGTACTCCCTGTAGGTAGCCTCAAATATGGTCCATCAAGCCATGTACTATCTCTTCTCGGCTCTCTTCCCACACATCAATCCACTGAGCATGCCCAACATTCTAATCTTACCTACCTCTCTGCCGGATAACCTTATGTAGCTTAAAATGTCCATCACGTGGTCTAACTGGGATATGTAGACAGTACCCCAACTATCTAAGCACACGCACTAGGTAATGCCAATCAACTATGTTGAAATAGATAAGTGACACTTGACTCATCCAGATGTCTGATCCCCATAAACATAGTGGGTTTAATACCCACTAACCGCTCATCCGAGTAGGGATTCCAACAAACATCTCCTCGAGTCTGGCGGTCCAACACGTCACGATAACACAAGCGCACCTGCCTAGGCACTTGGGCATACGTCTGTGTGCGCCTCCCCACCTACTACATAATCAAAAATAATTTGAGACTTACATACATATGAAGAAATTATTACATAGTAAAGAAGGATATATAATATGAACATAGACATACCAAAATGTAATCGATGGTCTCGTAAGGGCATCTTCAACATCATCCAAAATGGGATCAAAAGGAGGCATCTCCAAAATAGATGTATGTCATGGTTGTCTAATAGACATTCTCTCCCATGACCATAACTGCAGGAGGAGAACCGCTCCACCAACCTGCTTGTGTTTCCCAACACAAGCAATACACAGCTATCTATAGGCGTATGCCAGCATAGCACTCCCTCAACTGTATGTATGCACAATGCTCAAACCTCTCAGTAATGGTATGTAATGTAGGCTAACATCATGCTCAGACGTATCACTCAACAAAGAAGAGGCCAACATGCACAATATGTATGCCCGTGCATACTAGGTCAAGGTAACCTCATCTACATCGTTGGGCGGCATCTGCGTGTGGCGGGCAAACCAAGACATGCGCACAACGAACGGTGAATGCCCACACTCTAGATGCCTCTCTAGTAACTCCATGCACGTCCTTGATCAATCACCATTATGCTCATTGCCCGTAAAGGGAAGACCATCAATAGATAGTCTAGTAATCAGGGCGACATCCTGCAGGCTAATCGTGATCTCCCCCTCACGTAGTTGAAAGGTGTTAGTCTCGGATCTCCATCTCTACGTCGCCACCGCCTATGTCTCACATGCCACCAACCAGTGATCAGATCCAGCCGACTGTAGCAACTGTCGTAACCGAATCCGCGCAAGCACCTCTCCATGCAGCTACTACCCCAGTGTCAAAGACCTCCACCTATTGATGGGATCTAACCGACTACACAGCCACCAGATCTGGTGAATCAAAGTAGCCGAGCAGCCGCCACAGTCATCGCAATTAACAACCACTAATTTGACACATCTGGACATGGATTGAAGACGTAAGATCCATGTCGATCCACCTTCCAATGCTGCTCGGACAGTTTCCACAGTCTCAATTCGATGTAGCATTTTGAATCAGACTACTAGTAGCCATGGCGGAGCTATTCGGGTGTGGGTATTGAAAAGGCAAGTGGGATATTCATTCAATCGCCCTATGTTTCTTCGATTTTTTTTTCTCTCTATTTAAACAAAAATGTTTTCTTTTTCTGATTGTTAAATACTCAACTAGAAATAATTGTCAATGAAATTGTTTTTTTAAATTATTGGATCTGAGTTTGGAATGAAGGGAGTTGAGTCACTTTGATTTTTTTCCTTTTCTCAGTATGCTTCTCATCCCTTATTCACTTTGATCCGAAGGAGTTGGGTATTGGAGTCTGAAATGGTAATCTCTTTGAACTGAAATAGGAATCGCATCATAAAAAATAAAAAATTACTAAATACTATGCTTTTAAGTACAAGCATGGTAATAGAGAAGAACCTATTACCACACTCTGTGTTTTACCAATTACGACTGTCGTATTCACCACGCTTGACAAACGTGGTAAAAGCATTAGAAATAGTGTGGGGTTATGCCTGGAACTGTAGTAGTGAGACAAGATATGGAACTTGGATGAGAGAGATGAGCAAATAGACTCGTCATTGCTTGACAAATTTCAGTCAAATACATGACTTGATCACTAGAAGGTTGTTTTGAAGGTCATGCCTTATTTGCAGGGCACTAAGCATTACGTGCTCACATAGAAGAAGACCCATAACCGTGAGGTTATATGCTATTAATATGTTTACCTTATGAGGTGTGTTGGTACTAAAAAATCGACATCAGGATACATCTTCACCCTCATAAGAGCAGGAATTTCATGTAAAATATTTAAACAAGAGCTTATAGCATCATTAACGGTGCAAGCTAAGTTTGTGATAGTTTTGAAGCCACTGGAACAACTATATGACTTAAAAATTTTATCCTGAACTTGAAGGTGGTCAATAGTATTTCAAGACTACTTAAAGTATATTGTGATAATGACCACCTTTGGCAAAAAGTTGATAGTGTTAGATTAAATAACATGAGTATGTTGTTTCAACAATATTATTTCTATTAAGATCTAACAGTCTCACCTAATATAAATGTACATAAAACAGTTATTTCTCGAGACTAATTTTAGTTGTGACAATATGTCTACAAAAAAGAACATCTAGAGAATCATACAACTATATAAGATTAAAAAAAATCCATGATCACTTGATCATTGATTTATAAACTGCCCAATATCACTGAAAGAAAACTGACTAAGGTGTTGTGCTGTAAAATTAAGAGTTGAATGCTGAATGCTGAATGCTGAATGTGAATCTGAATGGTCAAACCACTGGTCAGACACATCTGAATGTTGATTGCTGAATGATTTATTTTTATTTGATAAATCACTTTATAATACATCTGAATGCCGATTGCTGAATGATTTACAAACTGTTCTAAATTAAAAAATTTATAAGTTTTAAATATATATATGAAACTATAATTGAAAGTTATAATAATGTTCAAAAAAATATTTATTATTGAGAAGCACGGGTGAAATAAAAAGAAAATATACAAAATAAAATATGAGCTTCTATCAGTATAAATTGTTATACAATGTATTTACAATCTCGTCGCGCAAGTTAATCATAAATTACTGATCTTCTGTGTTTCAATAAACCTAGTGCTCGATAATCACGTTCATGTTCTGCCTCTCCTTCCTCGTCAACAATAATATCTAGTTGTTTAAACTGGTTAAATAACTCGTTGCCAATATTTTGCATTCTCAGGTAGTTGTGTATTACAAAACATGCAATCACAATATATCTCTGTGTATCAAGGTCAATTGGGGCCATTCGTTTCAAGATAGCAAATCGCGCTTTAAGAACACCGTACGCTCGATTACATTTCTAAGTTGAGCATGTGCATGGTTGAATTTTTCCTCCTTCGTAATGGCATGTCTACGACAAAAATCCCCCAACCAATATTGTACACCACGGTATGGAGACATAAAGCATCTGGTATGTCTGTATGCGGCATCACATAAATAGTACTAATTTGTTACAAAAAAATATAAATGCATCAGAAGAAAAACTTCCACGCATATGAATTTAAATAATTATATGTATTTACCTTGAGGTGGAAATGGAAAATTATTGTCAGGATCTCCAGCAACTGTATGCAGATCAACTCTAGAGTCATGTGTTATACCTTCCCATACAGCCCAAACATACGTGAAAATCAAATTAAAATCACACAAGCCTAATACATTTTGATAGCATTCTCCTCTTCTTCTTCCTCGGTAGATAGGTTGTTTATCACTTGGTACAATTGCATGAATAAGGTTCCATCTAATGCACCAACCACATCCTACGACATGATACTAAGAGTGTTATTATATAAATTATGATTATTTGTAACACTCCAAAAATAAAATCAACATGTACCTTGAAAACAAGTCGTAACCTCTTATGATAACCTGGAACATTCGGATTTGGACTAAAGGTCGTCGGAATTATAACTTCTTTCGAGAATTTCATCATAGCATCTAAAACTTCATGAAAATAAACATGGATTGTATATAATGAATGTTGAAATCTTCGCTTAATCACTGCAAAACGTTCATTTTGACCAATAATGTTGAGAAACATTGCCATTTTTTCTTCCACGGTAACATAACGACTATCATGGAGCCATCCTCTTAGTTGAAAGGGACGGCAAATGTGCATGAATGCTTCCTTTGACATTCGCAATAGATCAATGCACTGTCTATCTAAGCCGTTTTCTAAAGTATAAGAATGCCTTGACAAACTTGACATATTATCCTTGTGCCGAAGTATTTTCAATCGATATTGCTTCATGAAGTAGTATATAATAATCAAAAATACAAAATCCTCCTCGGTATCCATGATGTTAACATATTTTCAAGTATAAATTGAAACAAAAAAGTTAATTAACATAAGCATAAATAGAGCTAAACTTTATAATTTAGTCAATCCATGCAAAAGTAACACATATGATACAACACGAAAGCATCATCTAAACGTCGAGTAAAAAAAATTAAAATTCAACTCCAAAAGTTTTTCCAGCTTGCTTTATCCATCCTTCCAAAAGCTCAATCCGTTGTGTTGGAGGTTTCATCCACGCATCTCAAAAACTCTATTTATCGCAAAATACTCCTCGCGTACAGAAATAAAGGATGTGTATCACTCCATCCTAGAGATAAAACCTGTCAACACAATCTTCAACTGAAGAACTTGAGTTTTTTCTAATAAGAATATTCAATGCTTTGCCCATCTTTTATCTAAATCAAACTGATTTTGTTTCTTTTTCTTGCTAGATTTTTCCGCACTTGAAGAATGAGTTTCATTTGAGCGAGGTCCATTTTTTCTAGGTAACTCTTGATTTTCTTGAGTGTGATCCTCATTATCATTGAAACCATCCTCAATATGACACAACTTTAATGAAACTGCAGATATACTATGACCATAATTAGGCCTAGATTTATACTTGTTGGCCCCCAACCTTTCATACCAGTTGCAGATGCACCATCAAAGAGTGAAGAATATAAATTTGGAAATGGTAAATTTGATGACTTCAATGTTTTCGCCTTTGGATGAGCCTGTAATGAAAAAATAATAATAATTACAATATTGAAAATATAGTACCAAACTAAGCGCTCGAAATCTACTTGCCATGATATACTCATCTCATTCATCTTTAGACATGTTGAAGCTAATGGTTATGGGATTATATAAATTTCCCGTCTTATTCTCTAGAGCCAACCACTCCTGATACTTTTCTTTCAGATAATCATAATGGTTCCTCATCTCTCTTTGACTAAACAATATGTTAAATGTTTCCTTTATTACATCACGAACTAGAGTCCATGATTCAGGTTGTAAGCTAGTTCACAACCGAAAACTTCCTCAATACACTGTTCTAAAAAACACTTATCAAGTTCTGGGTGCCTTCAACTAGCTCGTGAATTTTCAACTGATGAATCCATGCCTGAACTTACCAGGATCATCATGAATATTAAAAAGCACAAGCAATGATATGGATCGAATATTACTTCGTGCATGCTACTGTAGATAACCCCATTGGGTTTTTTGTTTTAAAATCATAAAAGCTAAAACAGAATTACCTATTAGTAGGTTCCGCTGATCAGTGACTTGACACTCGGATGCAAATTGATGTGTTATAAGTCAAGAAAACCCAAATCCTTGCTAAATGCACAACAAATTGGCAATCAAATATATCAGCCAAAATCTATTGACATCCCCAAGCCACGTCAGTAATCAATAAAAACATGATTACGTGTAATGAAAAAAATTGATACTTTGTTTGCTAAGATAAATGAAAGGAAAAGAAAAAATTGATTTGCTACTACAAGGAAAAACAACTTAGCTATGTCATAATACCATGTCACCATTGATTCACTTGCCCCCTTAACAAACTGCACCACTTTTATGCCATAATATATATTCGATACTGCGCCTATAAAGTTGTATTATGTCTACCAAGTCATGCTCTTTTTTTAGCAATAGCAAGCACCAGATTGTCAACTACAGCTATAAAGTTGTATTATGCCTACCAAGTCAGGACTTCATAACCAAAAAAATATCAACGTCCTGGCCTCCTGGGTATACACAATAAAAAGAGTCACTCAGCGTTTTGAGTTTAGCTTTTAAAACGACCCTAACATCATTGAGATTCCATTTTTTGATGGCTTGTGTTCTATTGCTGGGGCATTCTGCTTGAAAACAGACCATTGTTCAGTAGTTAAGCTTATTCTTTTAGAAGATGGAAGCATCTGGCCACAAATTGAGAATAAAGACACTGGAATTTTCATAGATGCTGCTCCAACACCACAAAATAGAGCAAAAGTAAAAAAAAAATCAGGAAGGCACGCGCATTGGAAAATTCGAGAGACACTTACACTGCGACTGAAGAAATCGATTGAGTGTACTTGCAGGAAAACCCCCAATTTAAAATTGAAAAGAAGTCAATAGAAATGTAACCTTAACAGAAGAGCTTTGTCGGATTGTAAGAATGGGCGGTGATCAGACCCTCGTCGCTAGAAGGAGGCTGTCAGACGGTTGCAGTCTGCTTGAGTCGGTGACCAACGTTGTTCGAAGGCGAATTGTCATTCGAAGGAGAGAGTAGGTTTGGAGATGAGAGATAGAAGATGAAATTAGGTTTAAGTATTATATAATATTTGTAAGATATTGATATCTCTGACCGAATAAGAGATAAAATTAACTAGGGTTGATTGATTGAGCCGCCAGCCAGAGTTTGGAACATTAATGCATTAGTTACCCAACAACATAAACTGTCTGAATTCATATTCTAACGTAACCTCATCATGGCTTAAAGGCTTCTAGATTTGCCCCATGTTTGATCGTTTACTGCGATCATGTTTAGTATTATTCATTGCCAGAGCAGATATATCTTGCATTATCTGACGATTTTAACCACTTTTATTCTTTACTCGTTTACTAGCGATGTGTCTATCTTTCTTAAAAATATTATTAGTGTTTTCACGCTTTTCATTTAAAGCATCTTTGCTTATGCTTTTATTCATCACCCACTTTTACTAACCATGTCTCTCTCTAATGATCTTATATTTCAATAATTTATTCAAGAAAGAATATTACTAAATCTTATTCTCATTATGTATACTAAATCCATATTTATCTTACAATATATAAAAATAATGAAAAAAATATGTACGAGATTTCACAGAACTAATTAAGAACATCCAAATTAAACAAATCTAAAATGAGGTTTGTGTCATGTCATATGAAATTTGCGTCATAAAATTTCAATTTCACAAACATTGCATCATGTCAGTCAGCATTGTCATAAATTTATTTTTCACTACTTTCATTATGTCAATTCAGTATTAACATAAACATCTATTTCATAAATTTATCATCATGTCACATCTGCATTGTCATAAACCTCGTTTTTACAAATCTTTCATCCAAATTAAAACATGACTTTTACAACTCTTTTGTGAAAGACACATGTCAAATTACACATTTTTTACTTTTTTTCATGTTACAATAAATTAAATATGTGTTAAATTTATTAAATATTTAATTATTCATAACTATATATTAGTATTATTTTTTTGACATTTATGTAATTAAATCATTATAATTTAATATTTCCATCAGACAACAATATTAATGCATTCAATTTTTCATTAAATTTTTAATTTTTTTCAAATGTCTAGTTGAGCATTAAATTTGTGATTGTATGTATATAAATTAAGTTTTTACTGAAACATGATTACCCTGATAAATAGGTTATGCCATCAACAGTATTTTAATTTCGAAAGTAATTTTAAGCTCATTACCCCTACTAGGCAATATTATGACCCAGGATCCGGAGGATGAAAATGCAATCAAATATCACCTACAAACTTCATCTAGCTAGATACTTTTTCTATCCTCTTTTACATGTCACTTAACCGAAATTTTTTGTCCACTTTTACTTGTCACTTAACAATTTTAAATGCGTATTTAATATCAACAGCTACCTTAAAATGTCAAATATTAATCACTTCTTTATCATAATCAATAAAAAATCATTCATCACCAGTAATAATATATCAATTTTATGCATGAATTTCTTTAAAAAAACACCAACTACCCACTCATTAAATTTGTTCAACCGCTAGCATTAATTTCATCTTAATCTACTCAAAATAACCTTAAATGACATGTATTAGAGGACGGAGAGAGTAATTGCACCTTATATAGGGTGAAATGTCATCACAAGTATTGATTCCTGGACAAATCACTTGGTGATCTTTTTATCACCCCAATTTTTTTTTAAAAAAAGTTTTTCTTTTTGTAAGTGTCCGGCCACTCTGTCATTTTGATAGTGAAATTAGACTAGTTGTGAACCACCTCACACGTACTTTTATCATGTTCATGCTCCTGTAATATAACAATAACTTGAACCTGAAAACAGAAACGATTAGACAACAACACACCAACCACCAGACAAATGCCCTCTTAATCTGTCACCCTAATTCAAACACCATCTTAATTATACAAACCAAGGCAAAATGACAGAAATCAAGTTGAGATAAAATGGACAGCAGGATCGAGGATCTAATACTAATGGCGATAGAATATACCCCTAAATTGAATGTGAGTGAATAGGACCTGGTAGCACTAGCTAGTAGCTAGTAGCTACACTTCATATTTTGGTAAAAGAAAAATTAAACAAGATATGAGGTAAATGAGTTTGAGGTTAGACTAGCTGGCGGCTTTTGGGGCTATCTATTAAAAGTGGCCCGGCTGGCAGCTGCACATGGCCAGCTGCTTCTTGTTCGCCTCCACATCCTCTTCCCCTCCTTTTCTCTCCCTCCCTCTTTTCCTAACCAAAGACCCATTATTCGTTGGAAAAAAAATTCAAAAGAGGTTCTTAACTATCACATTTTATTTAATTACAGTCCAAACTATCACGATTTTCAAAATAAATTACGATGGAAAAAAAATTAGACCGGATGATGTTTAAGATCAGCTTGTTTGATTTCTTAAATATAATTAATTTTATTAAATTTGTTGAGAATTATGGATGATTGAATATGAAAAGATGTCGTTTTCTTTATGTGTGCAAAACAACATTATTGATTTTGATAACAAACAACGTAATTTTAACACACAAATCCAAGTTTTATAATAATATTAATTTAGAAATGTAATGATAATTTTATTTTAGAAAATCAGTCTACTTTTTTTTTTCATTGCACCCTTTCTTAAAATTGTTATAGTTCAGATCACAATTAAACAAGTGGTGATAGTTCAAGATCTCTTTTAGATTTTATCCCTTATTCATTCACATTTCAATGCTATTCTTCTAAGCACTCCCCAAATTTCACGGCGTAGGTGTGTACACTCCTCGAATTCCATCTAAATTACTTTTACTTATGATAACAAATAAAAATAATAAGTTTATGTAAAAAAAAATTATATACATAATTTCAATTAAACTTTTAATTTTTCCCTCTGAAATTTAATCTAAAATTTTAATTATATAATTTTGTTTCCTCAGAAAAAAAAATTCTGAAACTGCCACTGTTTCAAGGAATGACATACTCTACTATAAGTTTTTTCTCAAACACTAATCTCATTTTCTCATCAACACTATATCATCATAATCATAATAATAATAAAAAGAAATAGTCCACTATGATAACACTTCATCCCAAGAGTCTATGTTGTCTTCGAATTACTTTTATTTAAATTTCAATTATAAAAATTTAAGTGCATTTAGGCTAAACCCGAAATTTTCCAGTCTGGTCCGGTCCAGATCGATTTAAATCTGATCCGGTCTTCGGTCCTTACCTTTTCTCGATTCTGGTTCCGATCCAATTTGGTTTTGGACCGGTGAACAACCCTACCTAAACGGCATCTCTAACAGACATCATATCACCATTTTGGCATTCGACTATATTAGAATGGTACACTAAAAAGTTATTTTATTAAAGTAATTTGGTGTTATTAAATAATATTTTACTAAATTTGAAGTAATATTATTCACTGCATCAATTTTTTTTTAATATTCAATTATTATAATATTTTACTCTTGAAAGTAATTAATACAATTAATCTTAATAAATATGTTATAGGTCATTCTAATATAATTATTTATTTAATAATTGAAACTTTTTAATTTATCTGTCTTTTTTTAGTTACATAATTAAAATATCATGATACTAAAATTTTAAAACATCATTTGTTAATTTATAATTTAGTTTTTATAATTCAGTATTGGTAATTTAAAATAAAAAGATATTCAAACATTAAAATATATGATATATAGCATAAAATAATATTTGATGTAAAATAATTGGTAACTTTTAGTTCCCCTCATTACCTGTGTTTGGGATGAAATCATTTTAAAAGTTATTTCACATTGTCTATTATCTAGTTAAGAAAAGAAATGATAGTTTATATTGCATTATATAATAATTACTTATAAATCTAGATTTTTATAACACAATAAATCTACAGTGCAATTAATCTAGCATAATTTCTAACATGATATCAAAACTGATGATGCAACTCATTGTTTGAGAATCAAAATACGAGACATGTAGATGAATCAAGTGCTTCCATAACACATATAATTCGTAAAAATACAAATGAGTTACCTAACAGAGCGTGCGACAACAAGATTATAGGTCGCTTAAAATGAGAAAAGAAAGTGTGTGTCATTTTTCCAAATCTAAATTTTTGAGTTACATCAGAACATTATCAATTAAATTCAGTTAAAGTTATTTAATGATTAATTTTAATCTAATTAAAAGAAATTACTGGGGTAACTCTGTTTCCGCTTACTTTTTTATTTTTTTGGAAAACTTGTCATCTTGATTTCCTTTTCAAAATTGAATACTTACATTAACTTAAAATTCAATGCTACCAAGCAATGTGCAAATACCTAAAATACATATAGTTTTGAGTTTTATTAACTAAATTCTAATTGACATATATCTCGACTAATAAAATCATTTTTGTTGTTGTTGTGTAAAATCACTCATATTTTGAATAAAATCAAATTTATTTTGCATAAAAATATTTTTACTGTAAAATAGCATGAGTGCTTTTGAACAGTGTTCTAAAAATCAGCCTGGGCGGCCGATTAATCGGCGCCTAGGCGTTGGGCGCTCCTCCAACGATTTTTTTTGGGCGAGGCGGTCGAAAAACGGATTTATTGATTCAATTCCCAGATTAGCAGCAGCGGGGGCAATGGATTAGCGATGTTCATCAACCTTGCCTCAAGCCCTAGGCAATGACGGCTTACTATGTCGAAAAAAGAAGCCCAGATGGTGCCGCCATGACTCGGATTCAAGCCCCTTTTCCATCTTTGACTCGATCCTCATCAACCTGCAGATCGAAGAGAAGGAGAGAAGAAGAGAAGAAGAATCGATTCGTCGAGATTGAGGTGAAGGATTCGGTGGAGTCAATCGGGTCCAACTCCGGTAGCGAAATCGATTCATGGGAGCGAGGAAAGGAAAGGGTCGTGAGATCGGGAGGAAGGGGAGATGGACGAGAGGTAAGTCGGTGGGTGATGAGAGAGAACGGAGGAGTCGGTGGGTTATTGATGGTTCTATGAATATAGACATGATTATGTCCACGTTCATCTCATTGAAACTCAGAAAATCAATATTTTTCAGTACAGATTCGTTCAAAAT
>NQLW01000098.1:2343931-2365612 GCA_002312845.1 Kalanchoe fedtschenkoi
GATTCCGTGACGCCCTAACTCTCGACCTGCTCGCCAACAAGCCCGACTCCAAGGACCCCAATCTCACCTCTCCGGTCTCCACGCTCAACCCTCGCGCCTCCTCCTCCGCCGCCGCTACTCCTGCTACCAGCAGCGGCTCCAGCTCCTCCGGCTCCGTCTCCGCAAACCCTAACTCTACCCAGTTCGCCGTAGCCGACACTTATTCCGCTGACACTTCCTTCACCAGTCCCGCTGCTGGAGAGAAACTCCGATCCGCCTCCTCCAGCTTCCCCTGCACGCCTGGACATCGCAGATCCGCCTCCCTCGGATCTCCCTTGATTTACTCCGGTAAAGGATTTCACGGCTCTGCTTCTGGAAGTAATGCTGCCGTTAGTTCTGGGTGTAATGGTGCTTCCTCGGCGGCTGTTTCTTCCAGCGCTAATTTCCTGCCTGCTGGTAACATCTGTCCTTCCGGGAAGATTGCCAAGCCTGCCAGTGCCTCATTGAGCCGCAAATCTGCCAGACACGACGTGCTTGGCTCCGGGACTGCAAACTATGGCCACGGCAGCATTATGCGAGGTCATGCTAGATTTGGCAGTTCTGGGAGCAGCGGTGAGGTGAATGTTGCTGATGTGGCGGAGTGCTCGATGGTGAAGAAGGCTATGGTGAGTTTGGATCCGGAGGAGGTGAAGAATGCTGGGAATGAGATGTATAGGAAGGGTAATTTTGTGGAGGCTTTGGGGTTATATGATCGCGCCATATCCATGTGTCCTGAAAATGCCTCTTTACGGAGTAATAAGGGTGCTGCTCTAGCCTCTTTGGGGAGATTAGGAGAGGCTGTTATAGAGTGTGAGGAGTCTGTGAGGTTGGATTATGGCTATTTGAGGGCTCATCAGCGCTTGGCAGCTTTGTATATTAGGTGAGTCAGAAGAATTCTTATCCTATGTCGACCATAATTTGAGATTGGAGGATGCCTAAATCTTCAAATAACTTAATTGTACAGATTAGGATTTGTAGAACAAGCACGAAGTCACCTATGTTTACCCGGCCATCAACCTGACCCAACGGAGAAGCATAAGCTGCTCACTTTGGAGAAACATCTGAAACAATGTGCAGATGCAAGGAAACTTGAGGACTGGAAAAGTGCACTGAGAGAATGTGATGCGGCCATTGCAGCTGGAGGTGATTGTTCTCCTCAGGTAGAACCACAATGCAATTTTTTGTTTAGGGAGACGTCACTCGTGAGTCGTGATATGAAATCTCACCGTCTTTATTATGCCCGAATTGCAGCTCATTGCTTGTAGATCAGAGGCCCTTTTAAAGTTGTACAGACTTGATGAGGCTGAATCCACCCTTTCAAAGATCTCCAACTGCGATAATGGTCCCCTGGGATCGCAAGCTAAGGTCTTTGGCTTGATTGCTGATGCATATGTGCTTCATGTCCGAGCTCAGTTGGAAATGGCCTTGGGAAGGTGAGTGACCAAAATCAGTTTATCCATCAACTACCTACTGGTATTCAAGCTGTTGGTGAGACTGGATGATAATGGTGCGATTTTGCAGGTTTGAGAATGCTGTTTCTCTGGCTGATAAGGCTGGACTCATCGACTCAGGAAGCCCAGAGGTGATATCCTTGATGAACAAAGTGAAATTAGTGGCTAATGCTCGTTCCCATGGAAACAATCTTTTTAAATTGGGAAAGTATGCTGAGGCACGTTTAGCATACGGGGATGGTCTCAAGTATGATCTGTTCAACTCGGTGCTCTATTGCAATAGAGCAGTTTGTTGGTCAAAGTTAGGAATGCGGAAGCAATGTGTTGAAGACTGCAATCAAGCGCTGAAGGTCCAGCCACATTATACTAAAGCACTTCTTCGAAGAGCTGCATCAAATGAAAAGGTAAAGTGAGTTGTTTATGCTCATCATGGTATGATTATGAAGCTGAAGGTTTTCTTCTTTACAATCTTGCGCATGGCTAATAGGTCTTATAAATTTATGCAGCTTCAGAGATGGGCTGAAGCTGTGAGAGATTATGAAGCTCTGAGAGTACAACATCCAGGAGATGATGAGGTTGCGGAATCACTGTCTAAAGCACAATTGGCTTTAAAGAAATTTCAGGAGGACGACATGAAATTTAGTGGTGAGGTGGAGAAAATCTCAAGCATTTCACAATTTAAAGCAGCACTATCTTCTTCATCACATGGTAAGCTAAAGCCTATGGCAGGTAGCGTGTATATCCTAAAGCTGTGCTTATAGAGATTAACAAAAAGGTTGATCAACATTCTCTCAGGTGTCTCTGTTGTCTATTTCAAAGAGGCATCCAACCAACAATGCGAACAAATATCTCCATTTGTGAATACACTATGCCTTCGATATCCTTCACTGAACTTTCTGAAGGTTAGTAAAGTTTGGTTGATATATCTTACTGCACCATGTATTTTAAATGTCGCAAATATCTTCTTGGGCCTTTTGAAGTCTGCGCTAACATTCATTTTATAATCTAGTTGAATTTATGTGTGATCCTCAGGTTGATGTTGAGGAGTGTCCAGCCATTGCTAGAACTGAAAGCATAAAGATTATTCCAACATTTAAGCTATATAAGCATGGATGCGAGGTGAAGCAGATGGTTTCTCCAAGTCACCAACTTTTGGAGAACGCAGTGAGGCATTACAGTTAGTAAATCACCAATCTGAACAAGCAAGACGCAGATGGCTTTTCTCTAGCAACATGGTATTGGAGCGGGTCAAGTAATGAACTACAGTCTACATGCCACCAATTCGACGACAGGAATCCTGCGACGAAATGGCACCACTAAAACAAATTCATCATTTACCTCTATTCTTTGTGGACAACCTCCAGTCTATGATATCATCCAGACATACCGTATTCAGGAATCAGGATGAGTTGAAGAACTGAATTCACAGCTCTCAGCTCGCCCTTGTTTCAGCTAGCAGCAGAGCAGCCCCCTAAAAAACCCTCCCCATTTCTCTCATTGCTACCCATTCCATCCTCTACCTCCCTGTATACTACTTTCATGCTACTGCTCTTGCCAAAGTGTGGCATAGCCTGAAAGTTGAATAGTTATGTATTCCTATTTGCCGTGCCCTGCTTCAGTGAAAGCTATTTTTTTTTTCAGAAAAAGAATTAATGTATATGTATGTATTTTTGGAACAATTTGGTGCATAATAGCAATAGGAGGAGCATGGTATTGGTAAATAGATTTCATGTGTCAGTCTAGTCAAGGCTCCGGTTTTGTCCATTCACCATTAGACTGGTATTCAAAGAGGTACAGTTTGGCAGTACTGGTCAGTGTTTATTAAAATCGGACTGGTCAGTTCAACCGGTTGGACTAGAACCAGTGTTCTAAAAAACGCTAGGCGGTGCTAGGCGGTGAGCACACGCCTAGCGATTAATCGGCTAGACGGGAATTAATCAAAACAATTAATCGGATAGTTAATCAGAGTTAAATATATTAATTATAAATTTAATAATTAATTATAAATATATATATCTAAAATTTTTGTTTTCATAAAAATTAAGTCTTGAACAATAAATCGGTTAGGCGGAACGTTTCAACACCGTCTAACAATTAATCGGTCTGGAATGAGGATTTTTAGAACATTGCTAGGAACAGAAGCTGGTTTATGTCCGATTCACATGTAATTACCGCCTTGCATATTAAACCGGGTTAAACCGGTCTGAACTGGCTCGTTCAAATGAAAGCCGTTCAAATCGGCCGGTTTTACTATGAATCGGTTCATTATAATAATCATGCAATAAATTGATTAATTAAATAATTGATAAGTAACTATGATAATTTAATAAAAAATATGACAAGACGAAGATTCAAACTTTAGATGGCTTGATTATTAGTTAAGTATTATTCAACCAAGCCAACTAATGAACTTGTTGTTAAACACAATATCAAAATATAGAATTACATTTTACAAATTTTATTCCAATTGAACTGACGGTCAAACGGGTCCGGACCGCCAGTTCAATCAAAAAACTAAGAATCGGGACTTTGACCGGTGCGATCTAGTACTGGGTATTGTCCTCAGCTATGAGTATGCATATGCTGGCATCAGGCCCGACTCAACACAGGTGCAAATGCTCCACTTGCACCGGGCCTTCAGTCAGGAGGAGCGTCCCACGTAGTCAGGCTCAGCCCGTGGCCTTATCAAATTTCATATAAAAATATTATTTTGTTGCTGAGACTCGAACTCGTGCACTTTAATATTGGAAATGATCTCACAACCAGCTCCACTATCTTAACTATTTATTATATATTGAAGCATATTTTAATTTAAATGAATTTCACATTAGACTCTAAAATGTGGGGACCGGCCCTGGCAGGCATTAGCCAGATCTGGTAGATTCATTCAAAGACGTACGGATACAACATGCTACATGGGGTATAATAAGTGCAGTTTTTAATTACTAAAAGGCTGTGAGTTTGGGTGGCAGGAATCCAGCAGAAAGTAGAAAGACAACATGATTCGAAATTTAATGACTGATAGCATACATAGTACGTACATACACTTGACTGTGTCGTAAAAGACACGCTGTCAGTGTCTAGTCCTTGGTTCTGTAGAACAGGGAGGAGGCCTGCTGTAGCCAATTCAATCCTATACTCCCTCCGTCCTCTATTACATGTCATTTAAGATTAATTTGAGTAGATTAAGATATAGTTAATGTTAGCGGTTGAACAAATTTAATAAATGAGTGGTTAATGTTTTTATAAAAAAATTCGTGCAAAAAGTAAAATTAGTAAATGATTACTGGTAGGGAATGTATTTTTTATTGAATATGATAATGAAGTGATTAATGTTTGAAATTTTAAGGTAGTTGTTGACATTAAATATGCATTGAAAATTGTTAAATAACAAGTAAAAGTTGACTAAAAAATTCGATTAAGTGACATGTAAAAGAGGACAGAGAGAGTATATTGTAGTCTTCTCTTATGTAATGTAGTGCTACATCCCCCACATAAACAAATCTTACATAAGCAGTTAAAAGTTGATTTTAATAATTAATTACAATTAAAATAACATTTTTAAATTTATAGCTTTATTTAGTCAGTTTTTTTCTGAAAGTTCCATATCATACGATGAAGAACGAATCGCTCCAAAATTTGACAAAGAGCTTATTACCTCGAAACTTCAATGAAGATGCACCTAATTTGAATTGACAATCTGTTCTTTAAAGCAAAAAGGATATATATGCAACAGGATCTGCAATTCTATGTGGATGTGGGTATAAAAAAATGGAATAAAATCAAAAAAGCTTCTGAACCATTAACAGTTATTTGATTGCGGTCAGAACTATCATTATTTCAAAAAAAAATGCGATAAAAAAATGGACTCATTTTCTAAAATGAAATTCATCATTACATTGCTAAACTAATATTATTTTAAGGTTTAGATTTGTATGCGAAAATTACATCGTTTGGTTATCAAAATGAATTGATAATCAAACGATGTAATTTTCGCACATAAATCTAAGTCTTATAATAATTAGTTTTGGAATTTAATGATGAATTTTATTTTCGAAAATCAGTCCAATTTTTTTTTTCATCGCACCCTTATTAGAAATCGTGATAGTTCTAATCACAATTGAATAAAAAGAAAAGGGATAAAACCCAAAAGAGGCCCTGAACTACCACCGCTTACCCAATTGCGGTCAAAACTACCACAATTTTCAAAAAGGGTGCGATGAAAAAAAAAATAAAGTGATTTTTCTAAAATAAAATTTACCATTACATTCCTAACCTAATATTATTACAAGACTTAAATTTGTGTGCAAAAATTACATCGTTTGGTTATCAAATAAATTATACCATTTTGCGCACATAAAGAAAACAACGTATTTTGATAACCAAATGACGTAATTTTCGCACACAAATTTAAGTCTTATAATAATATTAGGTTTGTATTGTAATGGTAAATTTTATTTCAAAAAATCAGTTCTATTTTTTTTTTCATTGCACCTTTTTTGGAAATCATGATAGTTCTGACCGCAATTGGATAACCAGTGATAGTTCAGGCCCCTTTTGAATTTTTCCCCAAAAGAAAATTGAGAATCGTTTTAAATTTTTCCCCATAAAAAAAATGACGATTCTACAGGAATTACATTGGATTGGGCTGGGCCATTCGCAGACAACTTTCTAGACTGGTTAAGCACAAACATTAATGCGCCGTACAGTTTGCCTTCACCGCTAGTGGCGTGAGTGAGCAGCAGCCGAGTTTTAATGAGCTGCGGGTGAAGAGGGGTTGTCTGATATTGAGACAAGACAGAGAACATTTTGGGCTGCTGGTCTTGAATGGTTGTGGTCGAGTGGTAAAAAGATTATAGATGAAAATTTTATTTATCACATTAAAAGTAAGTTCTTGATGATATTTTAGATGATGTGTCTGTCACCCTTTTTCTTCATTCACATCATCGGTCTAGATGATTTCATGATTTGCAATTTTAAGTCTTCCTTCTCGCATATTCAAGCAAACATGCTTTTTCTTTGTCACAACTTGTGTTTACCACGTCCATAAATAATGTTATTTTAAAAGACACCATTTCTCTCATGCTCACACCCGGAAGACCATCAAGTATGTGTATAATCTCATGTTCAGCTATCTTTACTCATTGGAATTTTTTCTGTCTAATACTACTTGGACTCATAAAATATGTTCAAATCATATTCTTAGATAGCCGATTTTTCTAATCTCATCATGGCTTATGATGGTATGATGTTTACGCTGAACTTCTATCATCATATACTTTTTTAGCAATAAAGCATCCTCTTAAAAAAAAAAAAAAACCTCGCTTCGGTCTAGGAGCATCTTTCGCTGCCAAAGTTGTATTTCCAATGATGAAATATGAACAATTTATTTCTCTTTGAAGCCTCTTCAACTCTAATTTGATTGTCAATATATTTCAATGTGTTATATATAACTCAAGTGTATGGGGGCGCTAAGAAAATACAAAAGCATCAAATAAAATTGTTCTACTTGTGGAAGTATAATATGAAGGGTGCAAGACAGTCTTTCACCACGTCAAACTCATCTTGAGTGAAACCAAACTAACACGGGGTTTGACTCCAACACGAGTTATTATGATCAACTGGTAAGTCAAAATGATTATACATAGAGCCGTTGCAGACAATTTAGGACAGTGGCGGAGCCACTGGGTGGGACATGGATCGGCCGTCCCTCCAAATTTTATTTAAAATATTTATTTTTATGTAAAATAAAAAATGATTTATATATATATAAAAATAAATTTATATGCTTAATTTCAACTAAATTTTTAGTTTTACCCCCCAAATTTTACCAAAATTTTAATTAGATAATTTTGCCTCCTGAAAAAAAAATTCTAAATCCGCCACTGATCTAGGAGCCTTCAGCAAAAATAAATTTTGAGCCCCCAATTCTAATATTCTAACGCAGCCAGAAAAAGCAACTTAACTAATGATAAAAATTGTGCGACTAAAAAATTTAAATTTTATTTCTTAAATGGGGATGTGAAACAGAAAATTTAGTGAAGATGTAGAATTACCGACAAATCTCCAATCAATTTTATTGTCCGAATAATTGCTCCAATACTAATCAATCAAATGGGCCTTGCAGCCCAAAAATTAAGTTCTCAAATAAAATAATAGGTAAATTACAAAAATATATTCGAACTATCATCCATTTTCAAATTAATTAACGAATTTTTAATTCTTAAATTTCAATACCGAAATTTTTAATTATTTAATTAAAATAATATAGACTTAATGAAATGATAAAATTTATATAAAAAAATAAATTTTATGTTTGATATATTTATGCAAATTTTAAAATCCTAGCAAAAAAATAAGACACCCAAATTAATATTCTCATTTCAGGCTGATTGCTTCTTTCTATTAGTCTTCTCCTAATTTATACGGTTCATAGGTGGAGAAATTAAGATGATTCACCTCAAATAAATTAAAGTAAAATTTATACCTCCACCACTCCTGATAGTGACAGCCAAATCTCTACATCATGTTTTTTCACAACTGCTATTTTTAACTGACGGAGGCCAGGTCCATCACCGTCGGATCTACGACGTGCCGTAGTAGCACGTCGTCAAATCTCATCCATTGGGATCCTTTCCACATATCCAGCAAATCACACCACCGCGAGTGCTGCAAAAAATCTGATCCGTCTGGTATGTGCATCAGCTCGCCGGCAGCCGATCTGACCAGATTCATCAGATCTACATTACCTCAAGCTGGAATAGTAGAGGTCCAGCGTATCTGCTAGCTACCCAATCAAATTTAAAACAACGTAACTCAATTCTTATTGAAATTTCTTAATTTAAGTTGAATTTAGGTCAAGTCATTGTTATCTTATAAAGAAGTACTATAAATCTAACCTAAAAACATGAATGATATTAAGTTATAATCATTTTTAAGTATACTCAAATTTATTTTACTTGATCCAAGACCAACCACACTCAAACTTTTCACAAGGAGGAGAGAAACACGAAAGAGAATGTCTCAATCAAATCAACTAAATTTTCTTCTAAGAAAATCAAAATGTGTCTTGGCCGTTGAAATTGATTAATGATAATAAGGTCTCCAACCCAAAAATCAAAAAAATTGGTTTGTGTCATGCCACACCATTATCCTGTAAATTTCATTTTCATAAACTTTTCACTCATATTCGATAAACCTTCATACAACTCTGTACATGAGACTCACGTGTCATAATACACTTTTTATACTTTTTCATATTAAACTAATTACCTATTTATTGAACACTGAGAAATTGAAAAATTGAGAAAGAATGAAAAGAATAAGGTGAAATGTGTGAATTACTTGAGTATTCATAGTTTAAAAAATTAAAATTTTATTAATTTTTATTTTAATATACTTATTATAATAGTAAGTTCCTTTTGCATGTTGAACTTTTATTTTTTAAAGTTAAATACAACAGCTAAAAAGTATTTAAATATTTAAAACTAACTATATACGACTTTTATATTCTGAAAACGCCATATAAGTCTAGTCCAATTCATTAATAAAAATCCTAAATGCATATACGACGTTTGTAACTTAAAAACGCCGTAAAAGTATTCAACAATAAGATATACGACGTTTTTAACCTGAAAATGCCTTATAAAGTGTGGATTTTATACGACCTTTCAGGTTAGAAATGTCGTATAATTTTTATGGAGTGCATCATCGGCGTGAAGCGATATCATGTCAGAATAAGATAAACGGTCACCCACATTGAAGCTTCATACCATATAAGCTTCATACTCTGAAATAAACCTCCTTTATACAATTCCGTTAGAGATACCCTAATGATAGTGATGTTCGGGGAAGGAGATAGAATGAAGGTGTCCAGTGAGCAAGAAAGGTCCATTGGGTCAGATCATTGATGTGAATGTTTCCCATGGCGCATACATGGTCCGTTATAAGGAGTTTTTCTTGAAGAAGACGAGTCAGGGCCTTTCATGGAGCCGGTCCTCCCGTCCAAGATACTGTTTGGAATTTACTAGAATTTATTAGATTTTTAAAATAGAAGAAAAAATGAATTTGTTGATAAAGATTAAAAATTATATTTTAAGTAGTTTATTAAATTGTTGATTTATATGATAAAAGATTTATTGATTTATTAGTAGTTGCCCTTATAAACTGGATATTTTAATGGAGAAGCGATTTAGAATCAAAGTTATTAAAATTAGATGAAAAATCAATTCGATCACATGTCCAATTTTGGGTCATGGGTTAAGTCAGCTGAAGTGTCTTGTTTGAGTGTAGGGATTTTAAATTGTAATTGTATAACACTACCAAGTCAAATGACTAGATGGTAAAACTGCGTGAGGGAATCAAAAGCCACTATAGTTGAAATTCAGTTTACTTTACTTTTCGAATGTATAAGTTTTAATTATTAGATTAATATATATTTTCTTAATTGTGCTGGCTGGAATAAGAAACACTCACTAAAATTGCGATGTATTCTTCATTAAAACTCACTAAGACTACGAAAGGTTATCACTACACATAAATGTACCAGGCGAAATTCAATTTTGGAAAATATTACAGATATTGTGTGTGATTGAAACATGTCGAGAATGATGTTGAAGAAGAATCTTCAAGGGAGAGTGACAAAAAAATTTCGACATATTGAGATGGGAGAAATGAAACGTGAGTGTGATTAAAGGTCATCATACAAATTTATGAATTTTACAAATTTGTTAAAATGGAGGCTTTGTTGCGTGTTAAATAGATTTCTAGCATTAATGTGAGGTTCTTGTATCTTGTTGGTGATTGTGTGAAAAGTTCATTCTAATTATGGAAGAAGATATAAAGGCTTCCAGATCGTTGAAGGACATGAACAAAAAGATGATGCCTCCTCAAATTTGGAAACTTCATTTGTTTTTAAAAAAAATTGTAGTAAATGAAGAATTTATTGGAAATCGACTGGATTTTAAAGAAGGGGGTTAAGAATAAAACAAAAAAAATCAAATTATTAAGAATTTGATGAGACTAAGGGTGTTCACCGGTCCAAATTTGGACTAGAATCAATAAAAAATAGTGGACTAAAGACATTCTTATAAATCTAGACCAGACCAAAGAATTTCGGGTGTAGAATGGACCGGACCAGACCGATCTGGACATATCTTATAAAATAAATTTAGAAAACAACTTGAAAGTGAATAAAATCGATCCACTTTTGGACCGCCCGGATGAAGAAACTGGAAACCAACAAGATATGGTGGACCGAAAACTGGACCGATTTCAATCCAATTTCTTATTTGAACCCTCCTAGATGAGACTGAGAAATTCTATTTTAATTTGGTTACTAAATTACTGTTTTTTGGTTGGATGAAGAATATTATTTGACCAACAAAGACTTTGCTTGGTGTTCTGAGGTGTTTTCCAACAATCCTCAAATCTCAAGTTTGAACCCTAGAGGTACAACACTGGCATGGATATGTTGGATGAGTCTAGTTGCCCTATCAATGAGTAGAGGGTGTGTGTGTCCTCTAGCCATGAAAAAAAAAAATTTGATTTGCGCTTATGAGTATGATGTCTCTCTCTAGGAGGATTAAAGAGGAATTCTTTTTGAATGTTGTAAAGTTTGTGTACATTTACTTTTTTAGAGAAAACATGGATGCTCATAAATCGACCATTGTTGTGCCAAGAGTGTTGAATGGAGAGATCATTCATTCTTTATGCCCACCATCGAAGCATTGTAGAGCTGGGAGAATTTGTCTTTGAGAGTGTTGAAGAATGTGTATATATATTCTTAAAATACATTTGTATGTTATTATTAAAGATCAGTGTACGTAGATTTTATTGAGAGACGAACTACTTTCTAAATCTCATGCATTTCTTTTATTATTTATTTATTTTATTGTGAGCGATTGCGAGTGTCAAAAAAATAGGAGGTTTTCTTCTTAACAGTCCCTTGCCTCCCAAAGTGAAAATGTTCGCATATGAAGTGTGGGGATGTGATGGATGCTTTTGCTAACGCTGATGGTGGGTGGGAGAGCCAATAGATAAAAAAGGACTCTTTGGCCTGTGAGGTTCGATGATTACAATAAGATGGTGCTTACTTACTCACTAAAAAAATTAGAATAAATGTCGATAAGAATGATGATGATTAGGGGCGAATCCAGAAAAAATATTCAGAGGGATCAATTATTAAAAAATATTGTGTTGATATATATATATATTGTATATTTTTAACTTGAGAGTGGTCATTTTGATTTTAAAAAAGCTAAATATGATTGTTTTTTTAACTTCATAATATAAATAATACATAAAAATAAAGAGAAATTTTTTTTCACCGGGGTCAAATGACCCCCCTACCCTTAAGATAGATCTGTCACTGATGATAACTAAGTATAATGTTATAAGGGTGAAAAATAAACATACTATCAAACATGCTCATTTCGACTACTCAAAAAATGATCCTTTGAAATGGTTGAAAGTTAAGATTTATAGTTAGACAACAGTCAAACAGTCGGTGAATAGGTTGTTGCCTACGGGTCTGTGATTACTTTCTTCGAGTGAGAAATATCTCTTGCTTTTGTTCATAATTTAAAGTTTAACCCAGTAGAAGTAACTAATTTCAATTCAAGACAAAAATTTATTTTAATTCAGTTGAATTTTTCTTAGTTCATCGTAAATGTAGATTTCAGATTTTTTTTCTTTGACTTTAGCCTAATTAAACTCACCTAAATAACTCCTATTCAAATCAAAAGAACACTACTTTAAAATTGAGGTTATTACCACACTTCAAATAAATAAGTGTGGTAATAGATATTACACCAGTTACCACGTTTAAAATAATTAAACATGGTAATTGGTCTCTTTTTTATTACTAATATTATTTTTAAATTTAATTTAATTATAATATTTAAATTAAAATAAATTATAAAATAAAATTAGTAGTTAATTATGGGGAAAGTACAAAAAGAGGGTCTGTACTACCGCTAGTTAAAAATTTAAGGGTGTTACTATCTCCAATTTGTAATTTAAGAATTTTTTTTATTTTGGCCTCTAATATGTAATTAAATTATTTTTAATTACCTCCAATTTACTTTTACTATTTTTAAATCTGCCCTAATTTTAAATATATTTGACCCATCAAATTTTAAAATCATTGTTAGCACATGTCCTGTGGATACAATAAAATTGGTATGCACCTTAAAAATGTAATTTATGTATTAAAAATTAACGGATCAAATGTAATTAAGGTTAAAAAAAATTTATTAACAGTAAAGCAAATTGAAAGTAATTAAAAGTAATGTAATTACATATGAGGGAGCTAAAATGAGAGATATTGCTAAACTATAAATTAGCACTACTACAGATTTTGGCTATTATCACGCTTTCAATTACCACGTTTTTACTTTTTACCACGCTTATTTTTATGACCGTGATAAGTAATCAAATAAAGCGTGGTAATTAGTGTGAATGCAATTGACGCTATATCTATTACCACGCTTTTTATAAACAAGCGTGGTAATAAGTAATGCTAAAAGACGACAACGTTTCTTTAACAGTCTATTGCCACGCTTTGAATTTTCAAAGCGTGGTTATAAATGACGATTAAAACGGCCACCGTTCTGAACATGGGCAATTACCACGCTTCAAAATAGGGGAGAGTAATGGTTCTAACCGAACCGAATTAACGAACTATTTTTTGGTAAATCGATAACCGAACCGAACTATTCAATTAACCGAACATTTTGGTTAATCGGTAATCAATAATTTTTTCGGTTAACCAAACCGACCGAAATTAACCAATATGAATTTTACAATTTATTAATTTTTTAATACCTGTCCTAATTCTAATATAACTAAAAATATGCAAATTAAACATACCTGAGTAAACTGACTCGCCTACTAATACTAATATAAATAATTGTTCAAAGTTTAATGTCCAAAAAAAATTACATCAACGTCCATGCCTATTTGTGACCAATTATAATTCTGCAATAAGACAACTTCTTATAAGCTTTTGCACTAGAAAGTATGACTAAGAGTCCAATCTTCAGTCAAGTGCCTGCAACCAACTCAATGATGAACTTTTTAAGACAAGATCAATGATGTATAAAAAATAAAATTTTATATAAAACAAAGCTTCGGTTAGGTGTCTCGACTAATGAGATGACATATAAAACAAACAAAATAATTACATGAAATAAAAATTAGGGTTCAGAAAAAGTGTTTTCAGATTTAAGAGAAGGAATAACTACATACTTTGCATTCCTATCTGAAGTTGCAATGAGTAACAAAATAGAAAACTGTAATGAGCAGCAAGAGGTTATATCTATATGAAGCATCAAAGTTTTCCAACAAATCTTTCTTTTAAGCTTCAGCAACAAAAGTAGTTATTGGTATACCAACTCAGCTTCATTCACAGCAAAAAATAAATTGATGTCAATTATCAAAACCTTGCCAAAAATAAATTAAAAATGATGAAACTTGTGATGGATGCTATAAGTACCACAAAATTTACTAAACTCAAGTGTATATTGAAACCCAGGCTACATACTTTTTTATAATTCATGCAAAGATTGATTTTTTATATATCTTGTATCCACTTAGAAGTTATTTTCTACTTACCTGTTTACAACAGCAACGAACCTTAGTCCATATGCTTTTGCTCTCGGTTAAGTGAAAGATTGACCAAATCTAAAAAATAATTAAAATTCAGATATAAATTAATTAAATAAAATCACATAAAGCATAAATTTCATAAACACAGTTACACACACAAAACAGTAGAAGAAAATAGATAAATAAAATTAACCATATACCTTCATCAAGCTTCTCAATTTCAGCAAGATCCTCCTCAACACAATTTTGATGGGATTGAGATGTGCGATTCTGAATCCAGTCTTGAGTACAAATTAATGTTTAAACAATTCTAGGGGTTAACGAGCTTCTAAATGAATCAAGAACGCGACCGCTAGTGCTAAATGCAGATTCAGAAGCTACAGTTGAAACCGGGACGGCCAATATGTCTCAAGCCATTTTAGAAAGAATGGGAAATCGTGGGCTATGCATTCTCCACCAGCCTAAGACATCAATTTCACTACTCAAGCTCTCTGTCGCCTCTCGTAAATAAGTATCTGATTTAGTCCGGTTTTTTTCATTGTGTGCCCTTGATTTATGCATCATATATAACGAAATAAGCTTAGAGCCGCCCTCTTCAGCAACCAAACAATTGTCCAAATCAGCTCGAATACCTGAATAACCACTACCTTCTCTTCTTCCCCCAACTTCGCAATTACTGACTTTCATATACTCATTAAAAATTCATACAATGATGTTTTTACTATCTCACTCAATTCAATGGCTTCAATTTGCATATTCTCATGCTTATAAATCTCTTGAAAAGTCCATGTAGATATTCTAATTTATAACGAGGATCCAGAACAACCGCAATGTAAATAAGCATGTTCATCTTCTTAATATTACCCCAGTACTTGTCATATTTCTGTCTCATCCTAACAGCCATAGAAGCCATTTCAATGTCATCATCATGCTGCCACTCTTCTAAAAGATATAATATGCCACTAATCTCAGTAAAAAAAGTGTTAGAAGTGACATATTTTGATCCGGATACACGAACTGTAAGAGTGTAAAAATACTTCAGAAAGCAAACAAATCTTCTAGCATTTTCCCAGTCTATTTTAGTGGGAACACCATATGTATCATCCCCAACAATCAAATCCTCATCAAAATCAGTAGTTAAATCATCAAAATCATTATCAGTAACTGCCTTGCTCTTTAACTTAGTAGCAAGCTCAATGCCATAAAATGGATCAATTACCTCAAGCCTATCAAATGCGCTCTCAAATTTTACAGCAGCATCCAACATCAAATACGTCGAATTCCATCTAATACGAACATCCAAACAAATAAAACTCTTACTTTCAATCTTTTCAATGGCAACACATTCCTTAAATTTTTCCCATCTTGAAGGAGATTGCCGTACATATCTCACTGCACTTATTATGCGAGAAATTGAATTTTTCGTACGTTTTAATCCATCAACCATAACTAAATTAATAATGTGGGCTATGCACCGCATATGCAAGTATTTCCCCCCCATGAGACACCCATTTCAATTTAGTAACTTTCTTTTCAAATAAAAACAGGTGTATTGTTAGAACCAACATTATCCACAGTAACAAGGAACACTTTATCAATGTCCCAAGAAGCTAAACAGTTCTCAATAACAATGCCAATATCCTCACCTCGATGACTACTTATTGGAACAAAATTCAAAATTCTTTTATGCAAACTCCAACTCTCATCCTTTCACCACGCTTTTAATTAAAACCATGGTGAAAGGGTGAATTATCACCACGCTTAAGGGGATACGCGTGGTGATTGGTGAGATATTTAAATTCGCCGTTACAAATAATAAAACAAATATATATGTTTAGAAAATGAATATTAAAAGCAGTAGAGTATACAAATATATTTTAGTATATTTTAATAACGGTAGAGTATACTTATATATTTTAATACTCTCTCTCAACTGACAAATTTTGAATTAAAAGCGTGCTAATAGAATAACTTATTACCACGCTTTTGAGTTTTTTTTTAAAAATACCACCTAATACCCACTTAGAATAAAAAACGTGGTAATAGATCAACCTATTACCATGCTTCGAATAAAAAGCATAGTAATAGGTTGATTGATCAACGGCTGTAATTCCATCCCAGCGCAAATATATAATTTTAACCTATCTTCTTCACTGATTCAACCTGCTTCAACGCTCGGAATCTGTAAGTTCTCCGCCTCCTCTGTTTGTTTTTTATAGTTTAGCACTATGCCGGTTTTAACTTAATTTTTTAACTTGTCGGTGCTCTGTCGGACATGGAAGTGAGGTGAAAGAATTCAGAGGAAAGTTTGGGTTGGAAAGTTATTGACTTGCCGGGACCGCACACCTTGATCTTGTGAGTTGTTTACTATCCAGGTGTGATTTGTTTATTTATGCGTAGGTTCCGAGCATTTAAAATAATTGAAAGTAATCTTGATTTAGATTTATTGTTTGATTAGAATTGTGAGTTGTTTACTATCCTTATGTGATTTGTTTATTTGTGCGTAGGTTTCAAGCATGTAAAAGAATTGAAAGTAATCTTGTTTTAGATTTAGATTTACTATCCTTCAGATTTATTAGTCGTACCCTATGTAAATTATTGTTTAAAATAGTAATTTAATTTAAGTTCACAATTTAAAATCTATAGCTGAAATTACTGATATTACCGTTTTGTGAGGCTTGTTTAGTGTATGATTAGGCTTCTTATTTAGTGTAGGATTTTAATGGAAATTAATCTTGTTTTAGATTCAAAGGTTGTTAAGTTTTTCAAATTTATTGGCATGTTAGGTTGTTTAACCTGCTTCAAAGGTTGTTTAATGGAAATTGTTGATATCCCTGTTAGGTTTTTCAAATTTATTTTATTTAATTCAATTAGTTGTACCCTGTTTAGCTATATGACTGAAATTGCTGATATTGCCATGTTGTTAAAAGTGTTGTCTAGTTTGTTATTTTTATTAGAATTTTTATTGTTGAAATTGTCATGTTTCCCACTCGCGATAGTTTCAAAAAAACATGAAACTATTTCGTCCACATACATGCACACAATAATCTATACGAAATGTGCTTATTGAGGTTAGAATACGTTTCTCCCACTTATTCTCATTAATTCGTCGATTAGTGATATACGCGATAAGTCGTGGATGGATAACGGCTAACCATTTGAGCAACGAATATGAAGAAGGCGTAGCCGAATTATGTGAATTTGCTAGGGCACACGTTATAAGAGTTGGAGAGGATTATGTCAACTGTCCGTGCCGAAAATGCTAGAATGTGTCAAGATTGACGATATCTGAAGTTTGCACTCACCTCATCATTAATGGTTTTGATACGAAGTAAACAGTGTGGTATTTTCATGGTGAGAGAGAGTTGGTGAGAAGCGACCGCGAGAGGAGAAAGCTGGGCCAAGTTACACGAATGCGGTTGATTCGGATAAGGATGAGGGTGTGGACCAGGACAACATTCAGGGAATGCTCGACAACATCAATGAAAATTTTCATGAAAGTGCAGTAGAGATATGAGACTCAATCAAGTATGCCTCCGAGACTCCCTTATACCCCAGGTGCAATCCTGAATTAACCAAGTTGACTACGATCTTGAAGTTATATAATTTGAAGGCTAAACATTCTTGGAGTGATAAATGTTTCACTAAACTGCTTGCGCTTCTGGACGAGATGCTACCCGCCGAAAATGAATTGCCAAAGAGATGTTACGATGCCAAAAAAAGTATTGTTTCCAATGAGATCTGGTGTCAAGAAGATACAAGCTTGGCCTAATGACTGCATTCAGTATCGAGGCTCGTATGAAAATCTATCTAAATGTCCTATATGCAAAACGCATCGTTACAAACGAAAAAACGTCGATGAGAGTAAGGGTAATGGGGGCCCGATTAAAATAATATGGTACATGTCCCCAATCCCATGATTTCATCGACTATTTGGAAACAAATAGGATGTTGAGTATTTAAGGTGGCACGAGGAGGGCCGAGCGGTTGATGAATACATAAGGCACCCCGCTGATGCTAATCAATGGAAGATGGTTAGTCTTAACTTTCCAGAATTTGGGGCTAATTCAAGAAATATAAGATTGGTTCTTAGCACGGATGGAATGAATCCATAGGGTAACCTCAGCAGCCAACACAGTACCTGACCGGTGTTATTGATCATTTACAACCTTCCGCCTTGGATTTGTATGAAAAGAAAGTATGTCATGGTAACAATGGCTATTTCGGCCCAAATAGCCTGGGAATGCTATTGAAGTCTACCTCCAGCCGTTGATAGATGATTTGAAGTTGTTATGGTCAGAGGGGGTGAAGGTGTACGACGCTTTCGCACAACAAGAATTCAATTTTCGAGCCATGATTTTTGCACGATAAATAACTTTCCTGCGTATGCTAATCTGTCGGGTTATACGCCAAGGGCTACAACGCATGTCTCGTCAATGAAGAATGTACAAGCTCGATTCGCTTGCGCAAATGTCATAAGAATGTGTACATGGATCATAGAAGATGGCTCCCAGCGGATCATGTATTCAGGAGAAGGAAGAAACAATTTAATGGTGATGTTGAAAATCATACTGAACTGACACCGCTTAGTGGCTCAGAGGTATTCCAAAAAGTTAAGAAAATCGATTTGATATTTGGGAAACGCTCGAGACAGACTGCTAAAGGTGTTTAGAAAAAACGCTCAATCTTTTTCCAGCTTCCATATTGGGAGACGTTGACTATCAGACATTGCATCGATGTCAGCATGTGGACAAGAATATTGTTAAACTATAAATTATAGATATAGTAACACCCTTAAATTTACAACTGACGGTAGTACAAACTTCTCTTTTAAATTTGCAACTGGCGGTTGTACAAACCTCCTTTTTCATGTGTGCGTGTGTGAGTGTGAGAGAGAGAAAGAGATACAACATTGATTAAAAAGCATTAAACATAAATTCGATTAGTATAATTATATCTACATAAATAAATTGATTTATATTTATTAATCGAATAGTGACAATAAAAATATGAAATTAGTGGTATTACTTAACCTATCCCTAACATATAAAAGTGAGAGCTTCTGCATAACTATTAGAATTCAGGACCAACAACACATTATTGAATACTGTAGATGAAGATTTTTTTAACTAACATTCATAATTGGAAATATCATTTATATCAACAAGATATTAGAACATTGTAAGAAAATATTTTATTTACATTTTTCAGGCGATCAAACGCCATTGGACTGACTCTATGATGAGTCAGTCCTCTTCTCAAGGGAACATATTCCTAATAAGAAATCTAGAGTGGATTCTTCGAAGACGAATTCTTATGGTTTTATGTATTTTGTATTTACTTTTATTCAAAACTTTGAACATGTATTCTTATAGCTAGTAATTCATATAGTTAACCTAGTCAATTTGTTGAACATATATACCTTGCGTTAATGATTTTATGTATTTTGTCTACCTAGCTAGTAATTTTTTTTGTATTTTGAAATATGTTGTACATTTTTCGGTACGGATGGTAAACCTATGATGATGGTAAGTTCTTATCGGATGTAGGAGACGACGCTGCCCAATATGCAATTGAAAACACAAATTCGACAACGATATATTATGTATTGGAATGATATTATGTATTCATTTTATCAAATTATGTATCTTTTGTATACATATATGTGTCAACAAAGACATGAAATTGTATTTTGAAAATGTTGTGCCAAAATTCTGGTTAAAAACCTGTTAGAAACAAGTTTGATGTGTGTTTCAACCGTACCAAACTCCCTTTTGCAAGGGTATTTATTGAAAATAAATAAAATATATTCAAAAAAGCATATTAGACTGCATTTTTAGATTATAAGCGTCGTCTAATGAATATATCTAAATTTTAAAAATATAATTAAACTAAGCATTGTCTAAAGTACTTCAAATAGATGACGCTTGTAACATTTAAACACCGTATTTTATCTTTACATTAGACAACATTTATTACCTATAAGCTCCATCTAAAATATGTTTTATATACGGCGCTTAAGACCCTCGACTTATTAAGACGCTCACTTTGACGGTGCTTAAGAAACTCAACTCATTAAGACAATTACTTAGACGACACTTATGAAGCGTCGTTGAATATGTAAAATAAGCCTCGTCTATAGTCTCTTTTGTGTTAGTGAAAATAGATTAAAAAAATAGAAGAATCTATTTTGATATATTCAAATACCATTTAATACTTTTTACACAATTTTTGATTTTTGGACAGAAAAGATAAAAATGAAATGAAATTCATCGATTTTTTTTATTCTCCTTATTTTCTGTAATCTGAACAGAGAGTAAGCATATCCAGTCTGATGTTAAAATTTTGATGGATTGAGATTTATATTAGATCTTTTCTAAAGCTTATAAATCTGTTTTACAAAGTTTTGATAAAAATAAGATATGGTCTTAACCTAAGACCTACTCTCTTGTAATAGCCCATAAACTTATAAAAATTGCAAGCCCCGATTAAGCACATGCGATAAAGTTGGTCCACGATAATTTAGGTAAGCTAGCTAGGGGCTCCTCTTTACTGATGCAGCGGCATCCTCTTATGTTGACACACCATGGTACTCATGTTTATCCAATCAACTAAATAATAGGCTTTACCCTAAAGAAGGGAACCTATGTAGGTGAAGATGTCGGAATGGAAAATGGTAGAATGATGTTGAAATCCAAGCCGAACTTTACTAGGTAACTTAAATAATTAACAGGCCGAATAATAATGTCCCCTTCACGTTCCATCATATAGTTTGGTGTGAGAGGGAACAAATGAATGTACAGTGTTTCGCAGGCTAATACTTCCTCCATTCTCTAATAATTGTCGTCTAAGGTTAAATTTAATGAATTAAGAAGATAGTAATATTAGTTGCGAATCAAATTCAATAAATATATGTTTAATGTACTTTTAAAAAGTTTGTGTAAAATGTAAAATGTGGTATATTGTTACTGATATATAAGAATTTTTTTATGAATTATGATGATGAAGTAATTATTTTCTTACTTTTTAAAGTAGTGATCGTATTAACTGTATATCGAAATTATTAAATTACGAGTAAAAGTGGTTAAATAGATACTAGTTAAGTGACAAATAAAAGATGACAGATTGAATAATATCTCTATACATAAATCCATTGGATCTTGTACGTATTAAAAATCTTATTTGATAATCAATTCAGATCATGAATCAATAACTTTGTATCAAGTGGCGTATAAATCATTGTAATTAGTTGTGATAAACAATCCTGAAAACCTCAATTATCAATTTTTTTAATTAAGTTTCAGTTCTTGCAGAGTTTACGGAGGAGGTGAAAGGAGCTGGCGTCCTATCTTCTCATGAGTTTCTGATGTGTAATACCTCATTATATTACATATTACCATAATTATATATGCATGTATATCAAGATGTATGTTAATATATGATTTTATCTATCTAAATCTTTTGTTTTTAAGGACATGTGAATGAAATGAGTATCTGTAGACGGAGCTGAGAATAATTTAGGAAGCAGGAACATTTTGTCTGACAGATGTCATGATTTCCGGATCTTCATTTTTGGACCTCTCTCAAGTGGTCGAATTCAGCA
>NQLW01000098.1:2382004-2393241 GCA_002312845.1 Kalanchoe fedtschenkoi
AATTAAAATACTAGATATTTTTGAAAATGTGCATTAATTTAGATCGGTTATGTTTTGAAATTTTATATCAGACATTGCATTATTCTTTTTGTAATTAATTAATGAGAACATTACAAAAACAATATATGTACTATCACATTTTTAAATGGATAGTTATTACTATCTAATTTTTTAATTTCAAGGTCATTACATAATTAATCTTATTTCATTTTAATTTTTATATAACTTTTTAAAATTATTAACTGGCCCAATCTACTTGCAATCTCCAATATTTTTTCTCTAATTTTTTTTTAATAAACACTTTCCCCCCAGTCTCATACTCTTCCACTTCTGTCCACTCACCTCCACCATCGATCCACTGACATCTGCCACAAACCTAGTCTTCACACAATTACCGCTGCAGTCTGCACCATGTCCGCCCTTCATCGTAAACAACTCAGAATAGTTATTCCTTATCATATTCCCAACCTAATCCTTCTACTTGGCCTCCTTCACTTCTAAATTCTCTTTTATGCTATTTGATTTGGCACTTCAGGTTCACTATGAAGTACACTAATTAGGACTTATCAACCTCACGTGGACCAGAGTTAGGGCTAATTTTCCCAAATACTAATTTCCACACATTAAATATATGAAACTACCAAATTTTAGTCCACGTTCGGGCTTTTACAATGCCCTTATTCTTCATTGTATCCGATTTCCTTCTCTTGTAGGCGTGGAACGGGTTGAGTTCCTTTCTCAATGAGATCGTCTTCATTGTAAAATTCTTTCACACGTTAGTTTTGAACTTAAAATTGATAAACGCAGAAATGAAACGGTAACTGAAATTGAGAAACTTTGTCATATCCTTCGCTTAGGTGTGAGCTCCCTTCGACCCAAACTGAAGAATCACAGATTTTTTACAAAATTGTCCCCTCAGGCGCGAGTGCTCCGAAGTGTTTGTGAAAGAATTTCAAATCACTTCATCTTAAATCATTTGGCGACATTTATGTTGTCTTCTGGCTGCAAAATATGCTTAGTTTGCAGAAATATATATGCCTTAAATATAACATAAATAGATAAATAAGTAGGTGTTGATAAATTATTGGGCCAAACTGAAATCGTTATGAATCACCTTGACAAAATTTAGCTATGATTTGGGGCAACTTCTTACGCCCAAATTTTACTTATTGGCTTACTTCAATTGAACCGAGGATGTCGAGGAGTGATTCCACAGTTCATAGCAGTAGAAGCCACTTGTGAGAGGAAAGCAGGTAGACAAAATTACATAATGCTTGGGTGCACATTAATGCTCCCTACATCCAAATATAATATTTGTTTAAATTGAATGTATTACGGAGATGATAATATTGTTTGCTGATCAAATTTTATAGACAAAATAAATATTTAATGTATTATTTTTAATTACATGTGAAATATAAAGTATAATGATTTATTATTGATGTGCGAGTAAAGACATTCGTCGTCCCGACGGTTCGGTTTGCGAAAAATTAAAAATCGAACTAAATTATTAGTCATTCCTTTTTAAAATATGAAACTGAACCGAATGATTTTTTAAAATTTAAAACCGAACCGAACCAGACCAGAGCGAACCGAACCAACTGCCCGGGAGCGTCGTACGGACAGACACACGGGACCTATTCTGTTATATATATAGAAAATGATTATAGCAAATTTTTAATTATATGTAAAATATAAATTATAATAAATTATTACTGTTACAAAATGATTAGAGTAATTAATGTTTGAATTTTTAGAGTGTAATGTAAAAAAAATAAATTTATTTGTCAAATGACATATAAAAGATGAGTGTATAAGAAAGGGGTCAGGATTCAATACTGCGCAGCTCAAAACGATTACCTTTTAATGATTCAATCTCTATTCAAACAGTCCACTTCACAATTTTTCTTATTCACATTTTTTTGTTATTATTAAATGTGGACGGAAACTGAAAGCTTTGATGTCGGGCTTTTGCTGGCCCAACTCGAAGTCGTCACACAGAAAGATCGACCAAATACGCCTTCTTAACTTACCAATTCAGTTTTTTTTCAAGGGGACAAATTTAAAATGAGTTTTTGTACTATTACCGTTTATTCATTTGGGATTAGAACTATCATGATTTTTAAAAGCGTGTGATGAACAAAAAAACTGATTTTCTAAAATAAAATTTATCATTACATTCTAAACTAATATTATTAAAAGATAGAGATTTGTGCGTGAAAATTACGTCGTTTGGTTATCAAAAGACATCGTTTCTATGTGTGCGTAAAACGATATAATTTATTTTGATAATCAAACGACGTAATTTTCACATACAAATCTAAGTCTTATAATAATATTATTTTATGAATGTAATGATGAATTTATTTTAAAAAATCATTCCAATTTTTTTTTCATCGCATTCTTTTTTAAAAATTATGATAATTCTGATAGTAATTGAATAAGCTGTGATAGTTTAGAGTCTTTTCAAATTTTATCCTCTTTTTAAATTGGATTGGGAAAGCAAAGTAATGATAGAGAGCCAACTAAGTTTTAGCTCTTCAGAACACGTGTCAAAATCTTTACCTCGTATTTAAAGCAGTACGTATAAGGTGAGCAGTAGCCAATTGTTGTTATCCGGCACAGGCGTGCATGTGAGCCGCGGAAACAGACAAAGAAGCCGTGTCAGATTGCAACACAGAGATTACGCATATATCGTACGCAAAATGTCTCATTCGTGACTTATTTTATTTGGAAGCATTAACTTCAAAAAAAATATAAATGATTTTTATGGGAAACTGATAACAGGATAATACCATGATTCAACATCAAATTTTAAAAAGAAAAAAGAAAAAAAGGATAGATTTTGTGGATCTGGAAAGTGTGTGTGGACAAGGAAAAAAGAAGTGTGATATTTTGGCAATAGGTGAGCACTATGCTACCTAATTTTTGTTTTAGTCAATAAATTGTGAAGAATATAGCCCCCCAAGTTGGTGCAAGTAGATTGGATGTTATGGTGCCCCATTTCCACCACTCTTATCTCTTTCACATATTTTGAATTGTGATTGATAGATGATGGTGTTTTGTCATGCAAAATGAGGAGCTCCAAAAAAAGAAAGAAAAAACAAGACTCGAGGTGGAAGTGGTTTTCAATTTGCACTTTGGACCAGTGATTAGTGTCTGTTTGTGAAAAACCATACCATACGTAGCTCTGATGAGGAACATAGGCATCGGATCATAAAATTACCAAACTAGATTGATATGCAGAAAGAAATGATGATTTACTCAATTGAAGAACCCAAGCTTCATTGATGAACAATTTTTGATCAATTTACATTAAACTGTGCACTTTACTTTAAAGTTGTATTTATACAATCAGGATGAAGAAGAAAAATGGGACCTCGACGTCGCATTAGCCTATGTCAAAATGCAACATAGCCAACGGCTCCAAGCACACGCCTTCTAAGCCTAACTCAAACGCAGCGTTCCGCTGCAGACGCACGACACAAAACGCAGTGCACAGACTTCCTCCTCCTTCATATGTGTTGTTGCAGCTCCGATCCCCTGATGTCTCACCTGAGATGAAGACTCAAGATTAGGCCAACGAAGATTAAAGAGACCAATCTTGGACAGCATATGATGAAACGGGCAAGGAGAAAGAAATTTCGTGAGGATATTAGCTACTTGATCGAAGCTGGAAATATGATGCAGAGTGATGAATTTATTCCAAAATTTGTCACTAACAAGATGAAAATCAATTTCGATATGCTTCGTCCTCTCGTGAAACACTGAATTTTGGACAATAGCTATGGCGGATTTGCTGTCACAGACAATCGGTACTGGAAGGTAACACGATGATAAAGGCTCTTCAACAGATTGGTTAACCAAATAATTTCAAATGTATCATCTGCCAAGCTCGAAATTTCACCTCAGCAAAAGAGCGTGAAATTGTGGGCTGCTTTTAGAATTTCCAACTCACTGAAGAGGAACCAAGTTAAAGACAATCTCCCCTGTTACAGACCTGCGAGTTAAGAGACAGACGCCCCAATAAAAAATAAAAAAATATTTTTAAAAAAATTGGGAAAAACTTAAGATGTCATTGTGATGGATGTCAGCCTCGAACGATGTTAAATGTCCACATAAGCTGAAAAATGAGAGTGGAATTTTAGACAAACAATGGTGATGTATGGTCTCCCAACGTCAATGCTTGAGTTTGGTATGCGTCTTGGGCTAAGACCTGATCATATTTAGGTGTTTGATTATAAAGAATTAAGTCTTTGTTTCCAAGTCGGACGATGCGATAGTTTCACTTTCTGAGTTTGAGGATCAAATACTTATCAAAAATACTTTATAATCGATAAGTTCGGGGTCGAACACATTGAGTTACAACTTAATTGAGTGATTAGGTATCACCTGCGTATTCAACTCTGGAATAAAATTTTGATCATTGATGTCAATTCAAGTTGAATAAAATGGAAAATTCACTACTTAGTTACCTGATTTCAAACTCTTATCTTGTTCACTCGATCTTGACTTTCATTAGCAAATCAACAAATGTTTATTGGTGAACAAAGATGGTAAAGGTTTTGTGGTGATTGGAGTATTGTTGTAAACATATTTCATCATGATTATTATTATGGTGCACGTTCACTATCAAAATAGCATGTGAAAAATAGTCAAGACTAGCCCAATGATAATCTAGAAGCGTGTAATTTTTGTTGCAGAACATTAACAACCAAAAAAATCCAATAACTCATCAAAAATATTATTTCCACATATTTTTGGGCTTCAAGTATAAATGTCTTAAAGTTGTCCAAAAATACGTTGTAAGCCTAATACTAATTCACTACTGGTTCGAAAGATGTAACGTTTTTTTATTCGTAACACATCCGTTAAGTGCTCAATGCAATATTATCGGGCATAATTTTGCCCGATAATACAAGTTAAAAAAACTGAAAATTTTGTTTTAGTGATTTGTGAAGGATAAAAGGATATCTCTAGTGAATAGGGTGACCAAATCTACATGTTTGAATTCTTTCTAAACAATGGGATTTAAAAATTTGTGACATCAGCTTGCTGATAGGTCATAATTATTAGAATTATTTTATATTTAAATACAATGATTCTTGATAGTTAGAAAGTTTAAACTAATAATTTTAGTAAATTTATATTTATAAATAATTTTAAGCTTAATGATAAAATTCAGTTAAAACAAAATTATTAATGATGAAGAAACAAAAGTTGTCCGCCGCACAATCTGCATGCTTATGTATCAGCTACACGCGTTGATGTGGTAATGACTGTACGCGCGTGTCAACCAATATGAAGGAAGCTAAGAGCTGACTCAAAACAGGACCCGTGTGCAGGGGCAAGCACACGACTAACTTATTGTTGCACCTGATGCGTAGAATGTTTCTAAATTTCACGCGATTCAGACATGACAACTTTCAAGACCCATAACTTCCGCGTTCGAAATCCGATTTTGAGGTTTCAAGTTTCATTGAAAAATAAGAAATTATCCATAAATTTTTTATATAAATCAAAGTCAAATTCGGGCTAATTTTGCACGAGGAGAGCAAAAGATTTTTAATGTCAATAAGTTATCTAATCTTTCTCCATGTAAATATCCATTTTCTAAATATATATTTGAAGAGCCAAATCAAGCCATGTCAAAAAACTTCCTAATCGATTAGTCAATTAAAAAGTCAAAGTTCTTTTCTCCTCAAGTCAGTGAAGCCAGTAAGGGTGAAGCTACCGCAACAAAGATCTCGAGATAGCTTTGAAAGTGTTCTTGGTACTTATTTATTCTTGTGTTCTTTAGTGGCCATGCGTGGTTAAATTCTCTTGTACGATTCGAGTTAGTTAACTCATGGATTCTTATTGTGAGATTGATTAATTGATGTAATTTATATTTTACATGTGTATTTATTAAGCTTATTATTATGAATGAATGAGTTATTGCATGATTTCTACCAGTAACTTAGTTAGGAGGACTTGAGCCAAATAGCTAGGAATAGTAATAAGTAAACCATATGCTTCGTATGTTTATGGACAAGTATACTCTATGTGTGTGAGAGCTAGATTTCTTAGATTGCACGCCTGATCACTAATCTTAATGTGTATTTTCATCCGCTTTTCTTCGACTTGCATGTTGACATACATAATTCCTCTCATTTGCTAGAAGATAGAAGCAATTATTCAAGCTTTGTCATGATATGCACATGAGGCGTATATTATGCTAAGTTTGGTTCATCACATGAATTTATCATTAGAATCAATGGTAAACAACTTTCATAAGTTAAGACCTAAATTGTGTTACTTATTACTTATAATTATTATTTGATTTCTATTTATTTTCTCTAATCTTAGCAGGTTTCAACTCAATTTAAAAATCTCTTAAATATTTTTATTTTTACGGTTACTAATAATTTTGGCAGATATGCTGAAGCAACCTATTCTTAACAATTGATCCTAGCGCATCACTTGTTATTCTGGTTAGAATTGTATTTGCATAACAGTTACAACGATGATGTCATCAAATACTATATTAGGAATTTGATTACTGTGATGAAAATTTGTAAACTAGTTTACTCCGATATGTAATTAATACTTAGTTATTTAAATGTATTTTTGTATTAATTGCATTTATTTTTAATATCACTCGTAAAACTCATAAGATGGACGGGCATGAATAATTCTTAGTTAATTTTACATTTGAAAATGAGTTTGGGCCACATCCCTCCCCTATATATAACAACATATTATATCTCTTGAGATGTACATCAAATGTAAGTTTAAGAAATGAGAAAGAATGTATAAGATCAAGTCATGCTGAAATAAGAAATAATTGATATCCTTAGCAATACAAGCTCTCAAAATTCTAAACACTATCTTTTAGTTCCCACTCCTTCTAATTGCATCAAAGTTCGATTTCTTACTTCTATTGAATGCATCAAAGTTTTACAGGAATACTTGCTTACATTCCAACTACTATCTTTAAATTCTCATTACTTCTAACTGCATCAACTTTTTTTTTGAGAAAAAATTTAAATAAACATTATGTGATTTAATTAATTGACAACTATATATATGACACTATTGAGTACTTCCTCCGTCCTCTATTACATGTCATTTAAGATTAATTTGAGTAGATTAAGGTGAAGTAAATGCTAGCAGTTGAATAAATTTAATGAGTGGGTGTTTGATATTTTTTACAAAAAATTAGTACAAAAAGTAAAATTGATAGATTGTTAATGGTGATGAATGATTTTTTTATTGATTATGATAAATAAGTGATTAATATTTGACATTTTAAGATAGTTGTTGATATTAAATATGCATTAAAAATCGGTTAAGTGACATGTAAAATAGGACAGAGGGAGTATGCATTATCACCTAACATCACAAGTAACTGATTAGAAACTTCAAAAATCAAATATTATAATTTTAATTATATTTTTTATAATTTATTTTCACCATATATATTTTCGACACTTAAAGAAAAACGGTATAATGGTGTGAATTTTTTTTTTTGGGAATAAAATAAAGGAAAAAATCGCCTTAAATTATAACCACTTCCTCAATTACAATATGAATTAACTGAACTATAAAAAAATAAAAAAAATAGCGACTAATTTTGTAATTAAACACTTAAACTAAATATTACTATAAGAATTAGATTTTGCAAGTGAAATTAAAACCACATCACTTTGTTATCAAAGTAAATGATACAATTTTATTCACATAAAAAAAATCATCTTTCCATATTAAACCGAACTTAATCCTCAATAAATTTAGTAATAATTAATTATATTTAATAAACCAAATACAATTAATTTTAAATGACATCTTCAAATTTTTAATCAAATAATCAATTAAAATGAGCTTTGATTTTTATGATAATTCTCAGTTTTCAACATGTCCAATAATTCAACTGAATATATGAATTTATATATTGCTAATTTATAGATAGATAATTAGAGATATGTAATTAAGAGGGTAACATTCAAAACGATTTTATTTTGATGACTATTTTGTGACTTGGCGACAGAAGATATTAGTAATTCCGAAATAAATGAAAAACAAGAGAGAGCATAATAATAAGTGGCAGATGAGGATGAGGTAGGTGGGGCCCCAATCATCTAATTAATGACGACAAAGACTTATCACATTTTTCCTCTTCCTCTTTCTTCTTCTACTTGTTCAGTCAGTCAATCAATCAATCAATCCCATTCACATTCCATTCCGCCCGGAAGGAAGAAAAATCAATCAAAACCCTAAAAAATCTCCATCCCATTCCAATTCCAATTCAGCCATGAATCCGTCATCTCCCTCTTCCTCGTCCAACACCAGACAACCTCGTCACCCGCACGCCGCCATCCACGATATCCCGGACGTCATCCTCTCCAACATCATTGCCGCCGTCTCCGACACCCGATCCCGCAACGCCGCGTCCTTAGTCTGCCACAAATGGCACGTCCTCGAGCGCCTCACCCGCACCCAGCTCTCCCTCCGCGGCAACGCCCGCAACCTCTTCCTCCTCCCGAACTGCTTCAAGTCCGTCACCCACCTCGATCTCTCCCTCCTCACTCCCTGGGGCCACTCTCTCTGCTCCTCTTCCATCTCCACCTCCTCCGGCTCCGCTTCCTCCTACTCCGATCCCCACTTTCTCTCCCTCCTCCTCCGCCAGTCCTTCCCCATGGTCACTTCTCTCACCGTCTACGCCCGTACGCCTGACACCATGGAGTGCCTCGCTCCCCGCTGGCCCGACCTCACCCAACTCAAGCTCGTCAGGTGGCACCAGCGACCCTCCATCCCCATCGGAGCCGACTTCGTCGCTCTCTTCGACAAATGCAAGCTTCTTGTCTCCCTCGATCTCTCCAACTTCTACTACTGGACCGAGGATCTCCCGCCCGTCCTGGAGCTCTACCGCGACGTCGCTGCCAATCTCGTTAGTCTGAATCTGCTCGCCCCCTCCTTTTCCGAGGGGTTCAGGGCTGCCGAGATCCGTGTGATTACCAAGTGTTGCTCCAATTTGAGGGAATTTAAGATCCCTTGCATATTCGATTCTAGGTTTAGTGGATTTCTGGGTGATGAAACTTTGGTCGAGATAGCTGTGAATTGTCCCAAGTTGAAGTCACTTCATCTTGCTGATGCAGCGTCCCTGACGACCACCAGAGGTGATCCGGATGAGGATGTTCACACCTCTGAGGACGCAGGCATTACTCGGGTTGGCCTGATTGATTTCTTCTCCAAGCTTTCAACAATTGAGGAGCTGGTGTTAGATGTTTGTAGAAATGTCAGGGAGAGTGGAGTTGCGCTGGAGGCTCTCAATTCAAAATGTCCCAAGTTGAAGTCACTCAAATTGGGGCATTTTCATGGTGTGACTATGGCAGTTGAATCTCAGCTAGATGGCATTGCCATATGTCAAGGGCTTGAGAGCTTGTCTATTGGTTATTGTGCTGATCTGACTGATATGGGGTTGATTGCCATTGCTCGTGGTTGCTCGAAGCTATCAAAATTTGAGGTTGAAGGGTGTAAACTGATTACTTGGAAGGGAATTAAGACAATGGCTTGTTTGCTTCGCAGGACTTTGTCAGAAGTTAAGATATCTTGCTGTAAGAACCTTGATGCTGTTACTTCGTTGCAGGCATTGGAGCCAGTTTGTGATAAAATCAAGCGGCTGCATATTGACTGTGTTTGGGATAGTGAAGAAGGGTTTCGAAATGAAGAGCAATTTGCTTTTGATTTTGATCTTAATGATTTTGGAGCAGGGGATGAGGGGATGGACTACTTTGGGAGTGATAAAGATTATGAGGGTGCAACTAAGAGAAGGAAATGTGGGACATTTGAGGACATGAGTTGCAACTATGTGAAGTCAAATGGAAATGGTTTTCGTCCCAAGTCCTGGAGTAGGCTGCAGTATCTATCACTTTGGATTGGTGTAGGTGAGCTTATATCTCCGCTTACACGTATTGGCCTAAAACACTGCCCTAATTTGGAAGAAATTCGGATTAAAGTTGAAGGAGATTGCAGAGAGAGGCCTAAACCTTCCGAGCGCGCTTTTGGCTTGAGCACTCTTGCCTGTTACCCGCTATTATCAAAAATGCAGCTCGACTGTGGGGATGTTATAGGCTATGCGCTGACTGCCCCATCAGGACAAATGGACTTGAGTTTATGGGAAAGATTTCACTTGAATGGTGTTGGAAACCTAAGTCTCAATGAGCTTGATTATTGGCCTCCGCAAGATAGGGATGTTAACCAAAGGAGCCTTTCGCTTCCAGCTGCTGGTTTATTGGCCGAATGTAACTCACTGAGAAAGCTTTTCATCCATGGGACAACTCATGAACATTTTCTAATGTTCCTCACCCGAATACCCAATCTCAGGGATGTTCAGTTGAGGGAAGATTACTATCCTGCGCCAGAGAACGATATGAGTACAGAAATGAGAGAAGACTCATGCAGTCGGTTTGAAGATGCTTTGAACAGAAGAAACATCCTTGACTAATGAGGCGAGCAGGCTACAACTCTGATATGCTCAATGCAGATTCAAGAAGTTTCTAAACGAGGTTGGTTTGTCTAGCATTTTACTTTCCAGCACTGTCTTGGTCTTCTTGTCAATGACTATCTAATTTTTAGTATTAATATAAGCATTAGTGTTTGCAATGATAGCTAAGAACTTGTCTTTTCTTTCTTCTATTGGCCATATAATTTGAAGTGGAAGCAATCAGTCATCTGGCTCACATGTCAATTCAGAAAGCTATCCAAAGCTAGAGGACACGGTAATGGTCGTATCTATGATGTGTGGAACACAGTTTTCTCAGAAAAATATAGGCATTTTATAAAGTAAAGTGTCTGACAGATAACATCTGATTATGAGCATATTGCAACTTTGCTTCACTGCTTGCTCTATCACTATCTGCCACCTCATGTTCCCATTTCACTGCATCTCCTACTTTCACTTATGGGTGTTTGCATTGGCTACCCGGCAGCCATTAAGATTGGCTGATGCTCATTTCATCCTCATTTTCATGTCGTTAATTTGGTCTCAAAATGGAGTACACAGGCTTCATTTCTTGGACTTACGCGCTTTTACATTTGGTGTCTTGATGTTATTGCAGGCGTTGGTTTAGTTGGTGCTATCCCACTGCAGAATGGACTTTTGAGTTGTGTGACTGCTGTGTTGATATTGTAGATTGCTGCATGACTGGCAAGGCTCCTGTAACTCTGTGAACGAGTGACAGCTTCATAGAAGATTT
>NQLW01000098.1:2394109-2427504 GCA_002312845.1 Kalanchoe fedtschenkoi
CTGTGCAGATCGGTTTACCCAGAACAGCTGAGATTTTCTCCAGAGCTCTTGGCCGCCATAGATGAAGGTTTAAATTAGGGAATTTCACCCAAACCGGGATAGCTTTGGCTGAGTTCAAATTGAGGTTTAGGGTCGGATGCCAAGGTTGCAGAATTAGCGGACGATTATTGAAAGGCCAAGGACCCTTTTCCATTATGCTCTCCATATCTGATTTGGACTCAAAGTAGAACAGAAAAACTCCTCGTTGTTGTTCTTGAACAGTGACAATTCGTTCATCACCCCCACCTCTTTCTAATGTAGTTTCTCATAGTAAACAGTGACGGAGACATACCAAAGACATAGCCTACCAATGAGGTGTCCCAATCCTGGATGCATTCATTCCAGGTTTCCTCTTCCAGATGAATATCCGGACCATTCATACGGGCAGAATCGGACTCGAATTTGATACCATCTTCTAGACGTTTGTTTCCCGCAACAATCGAAGCCCACGATACCTTGATTGAATCTGGCTGGCAACCTAGATCGGACTTGGCAGCAGCTTCTGGTGGAGAAGAATTGATCGGGGTAGGATGTGTGGGAGAAGAGCCGCCGGCCGAAGCCGGCGCCGGAGAGCACATCTGGTTCGCCTAGTTTGGAAGATCAAGTGTGCTTAATATCTCTGAGCCTCTTGCTTTCCACAGTATTTCAAGGACGTTACTTTTGAATGTGGCATAATATTAGTCTAGGTTTTTGTGGGCTTTGTATAGTGTCACTGGCTCTTTTTTTTGTTTTTTTATAGTCAGAAGTCGCACACTCTCTCCATTTTGAAAATGGATCCAGACTCATTGAGGGCCAGCTCATTCATAAGGAATAATTGACATAATTTTGCGTTAAAAATATAGCAGGAAGCAGAGAAGGACATAAAAAAGTTTAACTCCAAAAAAGTGCTACATCTGTCCTCTTTTACTTGTCGCTTTTCTTTTATAGAATTGAGTTTGACTTGTCATTTTGTACATGAAATTTTATGATAAACATTATAATGATGGATCTCAATATGTTAGTATCGAATTCTACTTCAATAATATATTTTTATTATAATTTTATAATATTTATATTTTGAGTTATTCGCGTTCAAAAATTAATGCACGGTATTTTAAGCGACAAGTAATAGAGGACAGAGGGAGTAATTTGTTACTGGTAAATGGCAGAGAGCAGTAGACGGTTAAGATTTAGGGAAAATAACCTGTCCTCATTATGCATCTCTGCTGCCATTTTTATGGACAGACTTGTAACAAATTTATGGCATCTTCTTAAATCAGCAAATTTATTTATTTGCATAACAAGTCTCGGGATATTTGCTGAACTTAATCTTCAGTCTTCTCCTAGGCTTTCTTTGATGAGGCACGTAACATTGCTGCCTTCGTCGAAAACGATCTTATCCTCAAGATCAAAGGAGGGAAACTCCTTGACGAATTCCATGACATACTCCCAGGTTGCATCTAATAGTGGTCGTTGCTGCCATTTACCAAGAAGTTGTGGCATCTCTTTTCCAGATTGTTTTATTTTTGAAATTGCAATAAAGTTTCTTGAATTTCTATCGATTTTGCGCCAAAGGTTTCTGGCAAGGCATTCGCTTATGCAGTTGGTTTATCTCGACATTGGTTAAGCAAAAACATGTGAAATCATCATGGATGCGACACCCTTTAGGTAGAGCTAGATTGTAAGCCACGTTTCTGATCCTGATCACAATGCGAAAGAGTCCAACAAACCTTTTTGACAATTTATTGACTTTCCTTTTAAAAGCAGGCTCTGCCTGAATGTTTGGAGTCTGACAACTGCTCGATCTCCATGGAAAATTCCTTTTCGCTTCTTTGTAGTATGCATGTTGCTTCATTCGTTGTTTAGCCGCACAATATTCTCTTTCAGTGCTCTTATCTTCTAAGATTGATTTGTTAACAACTCGCCTATGATGCCGACTTCGGATGTCCTTACGCATAATCCATGATCGAAGGAGGGTGATCTCCCATAAAAGGCTTCAAAGGTGTTCACTGTAATGCTGCGTGTCATGTTGTGTTGTGGCATAACTCTGCCCAAGGTAATAAAGTCACACAATTATCTTGATTTTCACTGATATAGCACTTGAGATAGCCTTTTAAGACTTACCTCTGTCTGTTCGTCTGATTGAGGAGGGTACGCGCTACTGGTTGCCAGTACTGCTCCTTATAATCTGAATAACTCTTTCCAAAATTGATTCACCAATATGGGGTCACAATCTGATATAATGCTGGATAGAGTCCTTTGAAGTTTACAAACATTTCTTATGAAGACATGAGCCACATCCTCTGCTGTAAAGTCATTAGACATAGACACCTTCGTCAGGCCGCAAACAGACATCAATACAAGTGAGGCCATTTTGGTTCCACTAGATTCATTATAAGAGAGCATCGATATATGAAGCTCTTTTAGTTAATCAAAATATTAATAAAACTTGGTAAGCAGATGACCAAAAAGATTCACCATCATTTTGGATTTAATTTATGTATACAACAAATGATTTTTTATGTAAGGTTTCTATTTGTTAATGTTTTAGACACTAATTTTTTTTATGTTGGAATCAATTTCGTGTTATTCTATGTTATTCAGTTGGTTTTCTTTTTATGTTAGTACATTATTTTTCATCTTCTAATAGTGAGCACAGTGAATAGTGAACACAGTGAACATGCATATGACACAACAATGAACAGTGAACATACTTTTGAGAGGAAGTGCACACGTGTGAAAAATGAACATGCTTCTAAGAGAAAATGAACATGCTTTGAGATGACAGCGAACATGTGTTAAGAAAAAAAATTTATAGCTTCTTTTCACTTAAAATCAGAAAAAAAAAATTATTATATTAATTGAAATGTAAAATATGAGATGAAAAATTTAAAATAATATTTAACACTCTTTTTTAATAACACTATTAAATACAACACATAATTACACATTTCTGTATTTATCACATTGAATGAGTCTTAGATGATTAATAAAGCATAATAAATAAACTTTAAAAAGGAAACAAAGTGATTAGTGTAGAATCGTCCACATTTTGTTCGCAATGGATCCCTCTTATATATATATTATATATATATAGAGAGAGATAGGGTGGATCAGTTGAGAACCTCCTCAAGTTGAGAACCTTGTGGATAATTCTGGGCGAATCATTTCTTCCATAAAACGACCGTGTTTTAATCATTATATATTAATTTTTTACTTCATTTATTATGTCCATTTAATTATTTTAGTAACATAACTTATATTTAACAACGTAAATTACTCAATCACGGTTCATATCTTTTAATTTTAACCAAAAATCACATTTCCAACAAACATAGTTCTCTCCTCATCCCATCTTCTCTCACACCGAACTCAGCCGAGTGACAACCACCACCGGATTAGGTGGCTGGTGGCCTCTTCTTCGCCACGCTTCCACCAGTCTGAGGTCTCCCCTTTCGATCCAAGCCACGACAAGCCGATTACCTCTTCCACCACTCGATCCCGACTAGATCTGCCTCCTCCATGCCGACGTCATCACCAGCCTATCCATCTCAGTGACTTATGACGAGATCTCCAGTCGGGAGCAACGAAACGAATAGCGTAATTTGGCATCATAACAGTCGCTCGACCGTTCAGGTCCTGTGATTGCTTAAAGAATTTGTTTCCTCCAACTTCTTCTGATAACATCTGGCGCTTCTTCAATTCCTCGCTAGGGAATGGGTGTTGATTCCATCACATGTGCTGTTTCCTGAACCGGGTTTGTGTGGATATGGGTATTGTTTAAGATTTTTGCTTTTTATATTTTTGGTGTTTTACTTATGGATGGCTATTTTGGTTTTTATTCCTGAACTTTTTGCTGGTATTTTTAATAGTGATGGAATGACTAGTAACTTGTATGTGTGCAGGTTTCATGTGTCTTTAATCCATGATGTGAAGGGGATTATGCGCATTGTTCAAAGTCTGGACATTATTTATGTTTTATGCAAATTTTTGCAGGTTTCGGCTTTACTTTCTAGGAAGGGTCGTTGTGAGAGGGCTTCCATTGATAAAGTATTGTTAGATCTTACTTATGCTGCAGAAAGTATGATGGCTGAACGCCCCTGAAAGTGTGTGCAGTGAACATAGATTTGGATTTCATGAATTTGGTTCACGTGATTGGTGAATTTTCAAATAGTGAACAGATTTATGTGAATCAAAACTCAAAAAGTCAAAGGCTTCGCTATCTACTATATTCACCATTTTCTGTTTCGGATACGAATAGTGAACATGTTTTATAATTTTCAAAATTACGGACTTTTCGATATTTACTATGAGTTTGTGAAATTTTGATGATAGCGAACATTTATTTTACAATGTACATAACGAGTGGAGTTTCGATAGTGAATATATTCAATATAAAATGTTCACCATTTTTGGAACGAGTGGAGTTTATTTTGAATGTACAGAACAATGAAGTTTCGACAATGAATATTTTTTAATATATATTATGTTCATAATTTTCTGTATATATTTTGAGTGGTGAACATGCTCATAAATTTTGGAAATTAGTGTTTTTTGATTTTTTTATGAATTTAGATAAATTCTTTTGACAGTGAACATCTGTTCACTGCAGATGTCACTATCCGAAACTTAAAAATCTAGAAAATTAGAAAAAAAATTAAAAAAATCAGTAAATTAGAAAAAAAAATCTCATATGGTATGTAAATTTAGAAAGAATCTCATATAATTAATGAATCATAATAAATAAAATTTCAAAAGGAAACCATATAATTAATACATTGTTGTTTCATGTAAAAAATGATTGGTCCAGAATTATCCACAACGGTTCTCAACGTAAGGAGGTTCTCAACGGATCCTTCCCCTATATATATATATATATATATATATATATGATGGATCAGTTGAGAACCTTGTGAACAAATATGGACCAATCATTTTCTGTGCAAAACGACCGTGCTTTGTTCACTACATAACTATTTTTAGTCACTTTATTAAATCTGATTTTAATAGAAGTAATTTTCTCAATCGAATTTTATTCTCTTTCATCTTTAATTTCCCATTTCTAACCCCTTCAACATAAAAATTAATCGATCTCATATCGATTTTGGTGGCTCTCCTTCATCCATTCATTAGAAAACCCTTGCTCCGTGCCTCCGCTCTCCCTCGAGTCGCTCTCTTTCTTCTCCGAAGCCACAAACTGCATGTCTGCTCTTCCTCATCGCCACTGCCTCCCGGCTCTTCTCCCTCGCCGCATCGCCCGATCTCCCTTGTCGCGTCATCTCTAGAAGGATATTCATTTTATCCCTGCGACTCGCTCCAGTGTCCGTCGGATTCAAGGCGCACCAGATTCATAAGTGAAGCGTCGAGAAACCACAACAAATCAACCCCGTTCAAAATCAATTAGAATGTCCAAGCTGAGATACACCCCGACCTGATCTGACCGTCTGCGTTCTTAACTCTATTCTTTCTTTTTCTCCTAACACTCAGATTTTAAAAGACATCATGATTGATTATGTGTTCTTTTTCATATATTCACAGTCTTTATTCACCAATTTTAATCTTTTGTTAATTCATTATGTTTACTGTTACTCATTTTATAATAGTGAATATGTTTCAATATTTTTTGAGATTATTGAATTTTTTGTAATATCTGTGCATTTTGGATATTTTTTTATGGCAGTGAACATACGCTTAAAATGTACAGAGCGGTCAAATCTTTCGATAGTGAACATGCTCACTAACAATGTTCACCATTGAATAAAAAAAAGTGTTCGTAAGAACTCATAAAAAAATATTCACCGAAAAAAAACTAAAAAAACATGAGAGAGTTATAACTCAGAAACATAAATCCGGAAATGAATGAAATAAAATCCGTCAATTAAATATTTAATCGCAATTAATGAAAAATCAATTTTTTCTTAATTGATACCACATAAATGCTACTCGTCCCCCTCTCACTTCATACCCAATAAATTAATTATGTTTCACATTCATTAATCTTATTGTCTTTATTTGAGATTAATTTGAAAACTAATCGGTGAATATGATTGGTTTACAAGGTTGTCAAATAAGAAGGTTCTCAACGGATCACTCTCATATATATATATATTAAAATAACTAATTATTAGGAGAAGAATTAAATAAAAAATTTAAGTTGATAATAATAATAAAATTTAAAAAATAGAAAATTAAGGAGCGTTTGACGAATATATTTTTATTATTATGGACGGGTTTCCTCTTTTTATTATTATTATTATAAAATAAAAAATAAATTATTCCATATCTGTTAAAAGTAAAACAGTATAGAAAGAAAAATGGTGAGGGAGATATCTATTCGAGTTGCAGCAGCTGCAGATATCCCAAAAGACCAAACCCTAAAACACCTACGGCCAGGAAGGAGATCAGAAGATGTCGGGACAAATCACTCAGGATTGGGAGCCAGTCATCATCCGCAAGAAAGCCCCATCGGCCGCCGTCAAAAAGGATGAAAAGTTCGTCAACGCCGCCCGTCGTGCCGGCGCCGAGATCGAAACCCTAAAAAAATGTCAGTCATCCCCCTCCTCCTCTCTTTTTATTCTCTCTGTATCTGTTTTGGAAGGTGTTCCGATTGCTTCGATTCTATGTGATTTTCATGGTTCCTTTTCTTTTTGTTGATTTTTGTAGCCACTGCTGGAACAAATAAAGCTGCCTCTAGCAGCACCTCCTTGAACACCAGGAAGCTTGATGAAGAAACTGAAGTTCTTTCTCGTAAGTTCTGATTCAGAAGGGGGATTGGGTTGAGTTTCACTTGGTTTTGTGGGTATATAGATCAGAGATGGTGCATCATAATTCAGGTGTTATTCGGTTTTTTTTCTCTTTGGATATATAATGTAGGACTATTATTGGGGTTGTCCTGTGCGTCCATTTTCTTTTGTTGAAGATAAAAAAAAAATTTCATTTTGTTTGTCAATGCTCTAGCCATCCTCTCTAAGATTGTTGTAGTTTCTGTATGTGGTGCTTTTATTTTGTTTCATCTTGTATCTTCCCTAATTTTTATTGAAGTGAGTTGAGCTTTGGTTTGGCTGGCCTTACAAATGGATCATTGTATTTTAGTATTTTATCCTATGTATTTTGTACCATTTCCTTAGCACGGCTTGTTTTGTGATTTCGTCACGGTCACATAAATTATTGACAATCCTTACTTAGAAAGAAGGTCTTTGATTTTCTGAAAAGCATTTTCATATTGTGACTTTTGAGTTCTCTTATGATCTGTACATATGTTAGCTGAGCTCCAATTCCTGCTGCTGCATATTCTTTTTTAAGTGAGCATGTTCATGATGGTTGACGCCAGAAAACCCATAGTCAAATATATATTTTTTAAAATAATTACTTCCATCTATAATGATGATGCTCATCATGTCTGCTTTCATCTAGCTTTGAGAAAGTTCTTATATTTTTCAGTGCCTCTCCAAGCACGTTGGTGCTGCTGAGTGGCTGTCCTTCATTTTTTTTAGTGGAGTATGCAATTGGATACCTCATCTTTGTGTTGTCCTTACTTTGATTTGGCTGACATCTAAGATTTGTCATGTGGACTTAAATTCTGCAGTGTCATGTTCAATGGGTGGATCATTTGTAACTAATATTTAAATAATGTTAACACCTCGTCATTGGTTTTATCCGTGCATCAAGGAATTATGGAAGCAGTATCTTTTATTTATGCATTCAAATAGTGTATATAACATGGATTTGTATTACTTCATTTCAATCAGCTTATATTCTTCTTTTTATCAGGGCTAATGACTGCAGGAATTGCAACTCATTAAGTTGAGACTCTTTATCTGTTAATATCAGCTCTAACAACTAATCATGGTTATCACAGATGACAGAGTACCCACTGAGCTGAAGAAAAGTATAATGCAAGGCCGCATGGACAAGAAGCTTACACAGGCTCAACTTGCTCAGGTAATTAATACCCGCTTTGAACATCTCGACCTGCTGATGATGCCGCAAATGTGAATATTTAATAGCAATTAGGATTAAGGACTTGTCTGTTCTGCAGCTGATCAATGAGAAGCCTCAGATAATTCAAGAGTATGAATCTGGGAAAGCCATTCCAAATCAACAGATCATTCTCAAACTGGAGAGGGCACTAGGTGTGAAACTCCGAGGAAAGAAGTAACTCTAAAGAAGGGCATTTACATGCTGTGACAAGAACAACAGAAGGGAGCCCTGTTTAATCGCGTGAGCTGTGTCTATCTGTGTGCGAGTCACCAGTGGTCTGGTCTTGTCTTTTAAATTGTATCTGCAAAACACTAGTTGTTCACTTTGTTAGAGGTTGGAGGTGCTCATTGGATCATAATCCCTGGTCCAAGGTTCTTCTTGCCTTTAACCTGAACAGTACTACTTAATAAGAGTCATGACGTTGTAAGATGGTCTGTGATACCCTTCTGATCATTGCCCAGATCTTCATGCTTTGAACTGCGCCTGTGTTGAACTGAGAGTTCAAGCATCAGTCATGCCATTGGATAAAAAAGGCGGTTTTTTATCTGTTAGTAAGAGCAGAAAATTTGGAGAGTACCAAATCCAGACAGAAGGTTTACGCAGCACTTTTGGAAGGAGTTTTTTAAGTTTATGAGTTTAAAATTAAAGATGTTGATGAATTGTCATCCACAAACTGACCGGCAGAAGGAACACTTCGATGAAATGTAAGATGTATACATATGACATTTTGTGAATGCAAATCAAACAAACTGGGTCAATTTATTAGATAATGCCTAGTTTTACTTCAACCTATAGAGAAGTTCAACTTCCAATAAGAGTCCACTTGAAACGTTTATGGGTGAGAAACCGTTTATGCCACATAAACCCAAAGGCATTCAAGTTCCTAAGAGAGTGAAAATTAAATAATGATGTTACTAAAAGTCTAGTTGCAGAAACCATCAAAAAGGATGAAGAAGCTGACAGACAAAAAGATAAAGTCACTAGAGTTCAAAGTTGGTGACTTAGTGTTGGTGAAAGTGCTTCAAGAACAGCTATGGTTCCTTAGAGACAGAGACAAACATTTAATTCAAAAGTTTGAAGGTCTTTCCCAATCATCACTAAGATCGAAAATGTTGTCTACCAAGTGGAGCTCCTTGAAAGAATGATGATTCACCCAATATTTTCATGTTAGCTGCTTGAAGTCATTTTACAAGGACAATAAAGATCTAATGAGGAGCGTCACCAAGAGACCATAACTCAAGCTATCAGAGAGAATCACCCACTCACAATCTGGAGCACAGCGTAATGCACACTTAATCAATGAAAGGATAAAAGAGTTAAAGAAGCTAGTTGGGAGCCAACAACAGCTATCTAGCATGAAGAGCAGCGTACGCTGCCTAGAGCATCGACGAATTGAGTGGGAGAGAGTGTTACAGTCCAAGTTTGTCTGAGGCATTGTTATGCCTATTGCCGCTTGTTTCCTTATTAAAATGTATCATTTAAGCACAAATAGTGGTCATGTTTATTTTTGTCGGAATGAAAAAATCTCATTAGCTCTTCACGGGGGAGCGGATAGTGAAATGTTGTAATTGGGCTACTCTGCTCAGATACGATGCGTTTTTCGAGTCCTTAATCTTTACATAGGCGTGCCCCCGTGCCTATTTGCATTGTAATCTTTTACGATATCAATGAAATGTGTCTTTTATCTTAATCAATGTCCAAACTCACTTGATTTACGCGATAGTGCGATCTGTGTCCCATTTTGTGAATATTTTATTTATATGATATTTTATTGTCTTATAGGTACTCAATTTGTGCGATAAAGATTGACTTGTCCACTCTTACGTGAGCCAATAAATGCTGCACGAACTAGTCCGAGAGCTAACTCGCGACACTAAACCTCCTACTCAATATCTTGTAAAGGGAGTTCACCATGTTAATTCTCATGTAGTCATCAAAGCATTGAGCTTGAACTCTCGTGTGTCAAGGCAGTAAATGAGCTGTTGAGTCCCCAGTTAGCATCCCACATTTGTCATGGTATTGCATGAATTTGATAACATATTCTTTGATCACTTGCCAAAAATTTCTTGTAGAAGTTTACGTTGTGTCCATCCATGCTTGGGGCCTTGTCCTCAATGTAGTCTCTTATGACATAGCAAATTTCATCTTCATTAAATGGCTCCTCAAGCATAGTCTTCTGCTCTGAACTCAGAATTGGGACTCCATGTGACCACATGTTCTAATGACACTTGATGAGTTCTGCATGTGGCTATTGAAATGTATATTGCTATATTCTTGATTTCTTAGGAGTATGGTGCCAGCTGCGCAATACACTTTTTTTTCATTTTTTTAAAAAATGATCAATAGTGTTTTCTCACTTCCATTTTGGGAATTCGAATTCGAGAGCAATAATTCCTCTCAAATGAGGCACTCACCAACTGAACTACCCCTTGTAATACACTTCAGATGCATGATTTTTCTTGTTCCTATAAGATGCACATGTATGGTTATTTGGTGTTAATGCCACCCTTTCTGAACCACTTGATCCTAGATTTTTGCCTGCATATACTCTCTTTCCTTCTTTCAGTCTTTCAAAGCATCAATATTATGCAATAATGTAGACCCTTCCTGCTTGATATTCGACATGTGGACCTCCTCTTTCATTAGCTTTGATCTTATCACGAGTTCTTTGAACACATTCTTATTTCATAGTGAGACTGTTTTCTTCAAGTGTGCAAACTTCTTCTGGATCTTGAACCCTTGCCATCCTCTCTCGTAAGCCCTTGACCATGTCTTTGTATTATAGTTTTACAATTAAGATGCTCCAGCAAGGCATTTAGGATTCTAAAGGGTTTCACATTCCAATCCTAATGGTAGTTGCCAAGAGTATTGATGCGAGTCAGATAAACTCTTCTGCCAGCCCTTCTCAACTATCTTTGGACATCTTTCGATGATAGCTTGAGTGATTGGAGACCTATCCAATCTACTTTTTCCAAGTTTACAACTCCAAGTAAACTTTTTCCCCCTGTGGCAAGTCCATAAGGTTCCCAACTCTACAAAAATCATCAACATTTGTAGTAGATTTCCTCTTGATTTTGAGCCATTTCTTCACATTATCTGTTAGCTTACTGTTGTTGTCTTCCCTCAAGATCTAATCTTCCAGCCTTGAGCTCATCATTCCTAGCATTGATTCCCAATGTACAGGGATATCGGTTTCATTGTTGTACTTTTTATTAATTTGATTGTTAGTATCTTTTTATTTCTAGTGTATTTGAGTTCAATTCTTGACTGATGACTCTCTTTCATCAGAGCCCTTGTTCCAGATCTCATCCAATTCGAACATGGGCAAAAACTGAAGCTTACGCATGCCTCGGTACCTATCAAAACATAACGTTGTGAGAATGACATGAACCGTTGAATGAAATGGACGCATTACAGTGTTAGCTATTTATTTGACGCGACGACAAGTGGTTTCATACCACCAAAACAAGATCTGAAAATCAACTTTTAAAAAAAAAAAAAAAAAATCTGAAATCAACTTTTCAAAACTACCGCTTGCCAGATAAGCACAAACCTGCTTAGCCTGGTAAACAATTCAGCAAAAAGTGGAACCAAGAAGGATAAATAGTAAGGCCCTTTTTCCGCAGACGTGTTGATTAAGATAACATTTCAGTTCCTGCTCACTGCCCACACAAAAATTCATCATATATAATATAACATGTCGATTTCAAGTATTTTTCTTTCAACCAAGTAAATAGCTTCTTGTTTAGTTGATTTTGTCTATGTAATGGTGTGAGATGATAGTTAAGCACCATTTCTTGATGAAGAATCATATATTCTAGCTTCTTTGCTTTCACAGGAGTTTACTGCCTCAAAGAATTGTCAGCATAAAATAGTTGTGTAGCTGAGCGGAAAGAGTGCAACCATTGTAGGAAGGAAAGTGTGCGCTAAACAAACTCCAATTGTTTCTCAATGGCTCGCGGGCATACACCTGCTCTCATCTGTCAGGTGAGGATCAAGAAGCCTGATGCAAGGCCTGAAAGCAAAAGCAAAGGGCTTCCATAAGAGTGCCACATTCAAACCCATTTTATTGAGTTATATAAAATAAACCAGACATGACATGTGCACATGCTTTATTAAGGAACAATGAGCATGTTCACACCTCATACCACATAAATGCCAAAATACAGGTGGACAAAACAAAGAACCCAGCAATTACATGATGCAAAGGATCCGCTCACAGCATGCTTGTGCCCCTTCATTAAGCTTATCAAGTACATCAGCTCACATGAACGGAGCTAATAATCAATCCATATCAATAGCATAATTCAAAGGTAACTGTTCACTGGTAAACTCTTGGGGCTTCTTTCTGTTGGCTTCCATTAAGCAGGCAACCAGAAACCTCATGAATCCTTTTTGTTGGCATAAAAAAGGTTGAATAACACAGGATACAAAATTGTGTTATTTCTTTCAGTATGGCACTATAATATGCTTCATTGGCCACTGTATTTTAGCATAAGCAAATCTGTCTTGACTCTTGACAGCTAAGCATGACCGGGAATGAAGGCGCAAAAGAAAATCCTTCCATGTATCCACTATATGCCGGAAAAAGTGATCAACGAATTATCACTAGAGAGATACTACTCACCAATAATGGCAAGCATCCCAATGGAGATCAATTTATCTACTCTGCAAGTAGCATTGGACAGTCAGAAGACTATTTTAGTTTCAAAAGATATTCATATATTATACCCATCTATCAGAAAAATGCAGTTTTACCTCTTTGTTGTGGGCATGTCCAAAATCTGTCATCTACAAACCTTTCAAAGGGCTTATGATCGCCGCCATGAGATGGAGCATATACAACATGAAACATCTTAAACCTGTTTTGTACAAAAAAACCTCCATCTGTGGAATTGCTTTAGACTATATCGAATGCAAAAGACGAGCCATATAAATTTTTGTTTGAAGTTTCCTTGCTTCACTTGAAAATCCTGACTCCCGAAGCCCATCAAGAACTGCTCTCTGAGTTGACCTGGGTATTTTAAACCCATTTCTCAGGCAGGATAACAATAATTTGGATGCGTTACGAAATCGCCTTGCCTTGCAAAGATTATGGACCAATGAAGTGTAAGTATAGGCATCCTTCAGTTCACTTGTTTCAAACATTGTTATTGCATGGTCAAGGAATCCAGCTTTACACAACCCATCAATGACACAGTTGAAAGCAACCAAATCTGATCCAAAGCCCATTGCCCGCATGTACTGCAAATGACTCAACGCCCCTTCAATATTACCAGATTTGCACAACCCGTTTATCAAAATCGTGTGTGTGTATACGTCACACCCCCACCCTTCCTTCTCCATCTCATCTAGCAGTTGAAATGCGGCTTCCATTTTGCCCTGTCTACAATACAGATTGATGAGTGTGTTGTATGACACAATATCAAATGAGTGACCAGTATCCATCATCTGCCCCATAAAATCACAAGCCTCTTCCATTCTACCAATCTTCACAAAAGCAGCAATGACAGTACAATAAGCAAAAGAATCAAATGTATATCCCTTGCCCTTCATTTCTGAGAATATCTCCAACCCTCTGTTGAACTTTCGGGATTTAAAACAACATTTCATAAAAGTAGTATAGGAATAAGCATTGGGCTGACAACCGGACAACCAAAGTTCCTGAAGTATTTTCCGTGCTGCCCCCAACCTTTCCGCCTTGCACAGCCCATTTATAAGAACATTGTACGTCACCACTTCAGGCGTAAATCCACGTCTCTGTAATGTCCTAAACAACCTCAGGGCATTTTCAGAATACCCATTCTTACACAAACCGTTAATCATAATATTATACGTATCAGAACAAGGCAACCAGTCCTTGCTCCAAATATCCTGAAATACCCTGTTAGCTTCTTCCGGCTTTCCCAACTTAAAAAACGAGTGCATAAGCGTATTGTAACTCCAGAGATCAGGAGCAATGCCCCTCACACACATTTCATCAAACAGGTCGAGTGTCCTAAGTAACAAGCACCGTCTGCTGGCTCCAGCAATCAAAGAATTGTAAGTCACAACATCTGGGCTAATCCCTGCTTCCATCATCCGACCCAAAATCAAATAGGCTGCATCCAAATCTACAAATTTACAGTAAGCATCCACCAATGTGTTATAAGTCACAACATCCGGGAGCACACCCAGTCGTATTCCGTCTATTAAAATCACTTCGGCCTGCTCTATATTCCGAGCTCTGCAATACGAAGCGATGCATATGTTCAGTAGCCTCGTCGAGAAGCCACCAAATCTCATTCTTCACATAAACCCTAGCAAAACCCCACTCCACCAACAAGCTTAAACTACCCCATTTCCGCAAACCTCCAAACTACTCGGGTAAAAAAAAAAACCCCTTTCCATACCCCAATGCATGAACAAACTTAAGTAAGCTCATCTCGTCTCCGTTTCAAAATCTCCGGCATCAGATTCTGAAAATGGGCCGGAGCCGATGACACCGGCAATCACGCCAAACTGCACCGATTCAATTCAACAAGAGGATGAAAAGATGTCAATTTTGATCCACCGTGGATCGTTCAGCGTCGAAATGAATTCATGAGTTCCGGCGGAGCTGCTTCGCTCACTGGTCTCTCCGCCGTCTTCTTCCCCCCTTCATCAGTCTCAACTCCAGCTTCACTTGGGTCCAGGTTCGGGTCGGAATTAGGCTTGGGCTTTTCGGGCTCAGAAGATAAATGGGCTTTTCTGGGCCTCGGCCCATCTCATCACACGTTCTCATGGTGTTCAGCGAATTAGGGTTTTACAGATATATCACCTCAGAGTCGCAGGTCATTCATTTGTGTCTGCTGCTCCTCGTCCGCGGCTGCCTGACAATTCTCTATCGGAAAAATGGTTGGTTTCACGCTCACCTTCCGCTTACGGTTGTGTTTTTCTTTGTTGGCATTATTTTAATTGTTCGTTTCGATATAGGCGTCAGAGAAGAAGCTGTCGAACCCCATGAGGGAGATCAAGGTGCAGAAGCTCGTCCTCAATATCTCCGTTGGAGAGAGTGGCGATCGTCTCACCAGAGCTGCTAAGGTTTGCTTGCTTTACATATTTCACTCCCATCTGTGACCCCCACGACTCTTTCTTTTTTTTTAATTTTTTACATTTTTTGGACTTGGATTTGGTTTCTGGTTAATAGGTGCTGGAGCAACTCAGTGGACAAACCCCAGTTTTCTCTAAAGGTGACGTCTTTTTGCTAGAGCCTTCAATTTAAATCAGCAGTTGACTTGGTGAAGATATAGTCAGTTCATTTTTTGGTGTGTTGTTTCGGGAAACAGCTAGATACACTGTGAGATCGTTCGGTATCAGACGTAATGAGAAGATTGCTTGCTATGTTACTGTCAGAGGTGACAAGGCAATGCAGCTTCTTGAGAGTGGACTGAAGGTGAAGGAGTACGAGCTCTTGAGGAGAAACTTCAGTGACACTGGATGCTTTGGATTTGGTATTCAGGAGCATATTGATTTGGGAATTAAGTAAGTCCATCTTCATTTTTAATTTTGATTTGAAGTGTTAGATGCTATGCTCTATTATGGTTGATGTACAAGATTTAGATGTGATGTCAGAGATGAAAATATTTGAATATTATGTGCTTGGAACATGTTAATTTAACTATCAAGAAAGAGTGGTATGTGTATGAATATGCATTGGTATTGATAGTTCAGCCCTTGGCGTAGAAAACTTGGGAAACCTGTAAGACATGGTATAGAATCAATGTTTGTTTATTTGTTTTGACAAAAGGGTTTTGTTAATTTTGATTATGAGCTGCTAAACTAGCTAGATATACGTAAGATGTTTCTCCCCTTCTTGAATCTAATCAAGTATTCTTGATAATTTAGCAACGAAAGATATCTCTTTACCAATCAGTCTCTTGCTGTATGTTTCTCCTCTCCAGTGTGGCACATTCATGTTTGTGGATTGTCTCTCATATCTAGTCTGGAGTGCCTCCTTATTATTTGTGGATTGTGGACATTCCGTTTTTTTTATAATATATATAATTCATCCCCAATTTTTCACTGAATATTCTCTGTTATAGGTATGATCCTTCCACTGGTATCTACGGCATGGACTTTTATGTCGTCTTGGAGCGTCCTGGCTACCGTGTCGGACGTCGCCGCAGGTGCAAGTCCCGTGTCGGGATCCAGCACAGGGTTACAAAAGAAGATGCCATGAAGTGGTTCCAAGTTAAGTACGAGGGTGTGATCCTCAACAAGTCTCAGAACATCACAGGGTAGGTTAAATTCCAGCTGTGTGATATTTTAAGATTTCAGCGCCTCTGCCATTTTGTTGAGTAGTCTTTGAGCACCTCTCAAACTGGATTTCATGTTTAATTATTCAAGTTTTGACTTTAACCTGGTTTGTACTGCTTGATATTTTATACAAATCTGCTGAATTTGTTTTTAGTTCCCAGTTTTTTTTTGAAACATAAATGGATCCCTTAACTCCCAATGTTTCTCTAACACGTATATTGCTATGTGGGTAGTCAATGTATTGGTTGATGAAGGTTGATCAATCGATAAGTGCGTTGTCTGCTTGTGCGTTTGCCAATGAGCTCTTGCTTCACTAGTAAAAAAGTTGATGAAAAATCTAAATTCCATAGATTAGTACAAACCTTAAAATCATGAAATTATTTCAAACCCGAAGAAGAAGTGCTAAAGAACGAGACTGTCATCTGATAGCAGAAGCCACAGAGTGAGCCCAAAACTTGATTTGATTCTTCATCTCGGCCTCGTTAGCAGATCCCATGCACACACTGAACGGCGTTGTCTCCTTCCTCACACATCTCCACGCCTCAGAGAGATAAGGCCTTGAAACACCACCCAGATGACCATCATGATCTCCATCTTCTTCACCGCTGTGATGACCTCGTCTGTGCAGTCCAGGTATTATTGACACCAGGCTCGAATCATCATGATCCTCGTCGGAAAACACAAACCCCAGATCCATAAACCCTTTCACCTCCTCGAATTCCAGCTCCGTCAGACTCCTACTCCCCCTGCTCTTCCTTCTCCGCGTCCTCTTCATTCTCCTCGCCGCTTTCATCTCATCAGCCGCCATCCACTCCCCAAATCCTACCCCGACCTCCTTCCCCGACAGCACTGTCTGAAGCTACGGGGTCCGACGAAGCACCGGTTTCGGCAACTCCGCATCAGACAACAGTATTGGATCGCTCAACGACCTGGCATGAGATATTTTCAAAGCCGGCCGATCCAGCTCAGAGCCGGCTTCATTTCCGGATGACAGCGACTCCGTCGATTAATTTTGTTAGCAGACACTTGACACAAACAGTAAAAAAATAAGTATGTGTGGCTCACCTACCTCACCTCCCATTATCATCCTCAATGCTTCTCCATCCTCTTTTTCTTCGATATTATCTTGGTCCAAAACTAAGTATGGTGACTCGGCGACCAGCGTCGATTAATTTCCTGTTGTAGTAGCTTGTACAAGAACTCCATACCAGCTTCTTCCGGCTGGCTTGCGGTTGGATTTTTTGCAAATGCAACTTCTTTGGTTCATTTCAATCATATTTGACACACTCTTAGTTTTTTTACACTATCTATCCTTTTTTGAAGAAAAAAAGTTAAAAAAATTATTTATGAAATAAAATAAAAATTCATATACAAATTTTTTTAATTAAGCTAGATAAAAACTATGTCAAAAGTTTTAGACAATTAAACCGATACTACCCGGCAACGATACCAATTTGACACGCGTATTTTGACCCTCTATATATCAATACTCATTTTAAAGCTCAGTTATAACCAAATAAATTAAATCAGTAAGTACCGAATCAAATCAAGAGGAGCAAATGGCTTGCTAAGCGCTATTAACTTAATCAATATCATTTATTTATTGGGAATTGATTAAAACAGTTGGAAAATTAATAAATATTAAATACACTGAAAACAAGACATAGAGCTAGAATTAAACATAGAAGATAAACATCTAAGGATTTTCATTTCACCTAGGTTGCATGTAAACTCTCATGTTATTTTTGAAACTCAAATAGTCATCCAAATCATATTATTTCAATAATACGTCATCATCACTCAATAATTTACTAGGAGTCTGATTTATGGATGTTTCTACATAGCAGTTTATTAACTATAATTGATTTCGTATTGTGTTGTTTCCTGATTCTAAAATTTGTAGTTCACAAATACTAATCAAAGAATGATTAAACTAATATTTTTAAATATGCAGTTAAGTCACATGATAAACAAACTACTCAACATTTCTAGTCAAGCTCTTGATTCTGATTTTCGGTTGACTAGAGATATTGACTACAACTAAGTAAAATACCAAACACATTTCGATTCTGCTCTTCTTGGATTGAAATAATCTATCCTAGATGATAATAAATTAATCCTAAATTTTATTTTGTAGCATATATAATTAAACTCTGAATCACTACACATGACAATTTCTAAGACAATATGTGTAAGATCAATAAGATAATCAATCATGCACGTGACGTGCAAATAAGTAATTCAAAGATGCACGAACAATAATTGATGAAAATACTTCATAATTAATATGAATTTGAGTCTACAATAATCTAGGATTCATAGAACCCTAGGACAGAGAAAGTTACTTACTATCTATAATTAAAATAATGATCATAAAATATTTATGAAAGTAAAACGAAAATGATAGAGGAAAGATTAAGTCTCTCAAAGCTTCAACTCTGAACGGAATTCATCCCTCTGGCCCTTTCAGTAGGAAGATGAGGGGTGGTTCTAGCTTCTCAGAATTTGAATTTGAATTTGAATTTGAATTTGAATCTTTTATTTATAATTGAATTGACATCTTATTTTTTTTTAGTAATTATTAGTAATTTTAGAAAGTATTATTATTGTCAAAAGAGGTTCTGGAACGAATCTAATTTCGGTGCACGACTCGATTAGATAAAAAATTCAATTTCCAACAGCTCAATCTAATGAAAACTATGACATCTGTATATAACGGAAGTGAATCTGGTGTTGCACTGCCAGGCGAACAGTGTTGTTTCAGCACAAAAGAAAAGACATGGAGTAAATATATTTTCAGAAACTAACTATAGAGACTTTTTTAAAATGATGAAAACTCAGTCAAGGGATGAAGGTGGAGGCTGTAACCCTTCTCTGAGCCGCAAGGCAACTGCGCTTCTCTCCACACCAATGGACTGCTTTCAATCGGCCAAATCTCGTAGCAGGCCCCACCTTCTGTTTAGCTCACTTGCGACACTCAATCCGACTTCTTATCTCTTCTTCAATTCCTCGCCAAAATTGATAACGCCTCATGGCAATTGCTCCAAGACCTACATTTTCCTTATGTACCTGGTCGCCTCCATGGTCAGTTGGGTCGGAGGGTATAATGAGCGGCAATGGCAGCCATGTTCAAAGTGCGTCAATGCACAAACAGTACCTGAACCGAGCTCCCCTGTGGCTAAGTTTCTATATTTTTAAAAAAGTTCAAATAATTAATTTCTCAAAATATACTAACCCTATATTTTTTCTTCAGCAATAAAACGTCGTCGTTTCGGTGCTGACAACAATTAACGGCGCAACACCGGATCCAAACCGAAAACTTTATGAAACGATATCTATTTAATGTTTAATCAACAACATTACACTTTTTAATCAATGCCAATACAGCTTTAAACATAAAAAAAACTTTATCAAATGTAATTTGGATTATAACTCCAAAACGAAAGCTTTTAGATAGATCAAAATAAAAATGGTGGCTTCAATTCATGATTGGAACCTAAAACATTGATGGTTGTAATTTCCTTCATTATTTATGAAATAGTCGACGTTTTTATTTTTTTAAATAATATTTCGTCTAGTCATTTTTAAACAAAACAATATGATAAAAATTAAAATTATGATAATGCAAATATTTAAGTCTATGTTAATAATATTTCCGTATCATATTTTTTTACGATATATCTATAGTTTGAACAATTTACATTTCAAATTTAATATATCTATAGTGACAAGTAAAGGGATAAAAATAGTAACATTTAACTAAGGTAGTCATTACGTTTTGAAGGCGTAAACAAGTAAAAAAGATTAGCTTATGATCTTAAGTATGACTAATTCCTTACTTAATCAAACTATATACTTTTTTCATCCTCTTTTACTTATCAATTTCATTTTATAGATTTAAGTTTGATTTGTAGTTTTGTTACTTTTCTTTTATATAGTTGAGTTTCACTTATCATTTTATATGTGAACTTTTATGATAAACATTATGATGGTATCCAATATGTTCGTATAGAATTCTATTTCAATAATATTTTTTTTATAATTTATGTTTTAAGTTATTTGCCTCAAAAATTAATGCACGAGATTTTGAGAGGAAGTATTTTCGTAATAAAATCTACAATTACAAATTTACAATTATTCGCAAACAAGTAGATGCAGAGCAGAATTGCAAATCGGTCATAGCTTCTTGCTTCCTCTCTCCTCAATCGAACAATGGCATCTTTCTCATCCTCGCTCTCCTCCTCCAAATACTCCGACTGCCTGACGGTGGTCGGCATCTCGATCTGCACCGCCGTCGTCTGCGAGTCCATCTCATGGCTCCTTATCTACCGCACCGACTCCTACAAGACCCTCCGCTCCTCCATCGACCGTGCATCCAAGAAGCTCGAGTCCATGAAAACCACAACATCCAACCCCGTCAAGAAATCCTCCAAGGTCAAGAAGATGGACCGCTTCGAGACCACCCTCAAGGAGTCCAACCGCGATCTCTCCCTCTTCAAGTTCAAATCCGGCGCCGTGGTTGCCCTCGTCCTCTTCGTCGTCTTCGGCTTGCTCAACTCACTCTTCGAGGGCAAGCCGGTCGCCAAGCTGCCGTTCGTGCCGCTGAGGATCGTCCACAAGATGAGCCATCGTGGGTTGTTGGGTGATGATCCTACGGACTGCTCCATGGCGTTTTTGTACTTCCTGTGCTCGATTAGCATCAGAACCAATCTGCAGAAGTTTCTTGGGTTTTCGCCGCCTAGAGGAGCCGCTGGTGCTGCCGGGTTGTTCCCTATGCCGGATCCGAAGACCAGTTGAAGATCTGAATGATGCGAATTGATCTGGTCTGGTAGTGTTCTTATGGCTAATTAAGTTGAGGTGAGCTGCTAAGCAGACTTCTTGATTGTATCATGTGTTGGGTAATAATTTTTGCACAACATTGTTTGTAGTTTGATATTCTGAAACTGAGGATGAATAGAGTTTCTGGGTTATACATGGTCAGTGTTGGTAAGTGTGTTAATGAAGTTGTGACCTTGATGATATTAGTTATACTCACTATCTGATAATTAGCTTCAGAGAAGATTTCGCCATACCAGTTAGATTATACAGTAGGTGTGTGTTTGACTTGTGTTATTCTTTACAAGATTCTAAGATTCTTCGGTAGCTGCAGTTTCTCTTGAAAGTGTGGCTAGTTAATGAGCAATACAAGACAGTTCTGTAGATGGGCATTGTGTTTACTTTTGCAGCATGTTGGTACATTGGTTGCATATGTAGAAGGGGACTATGAAGAAGTGGATCCAGAGTGAAGTTTATGAGTAAGTGCAAATATATAGCTTAGCTGCTCTAAGCAAGTGAGTCCATGGCATTTTTGCTGCTGGATTGTGCAAATAAGGTTGACAATGAAATAACTACCCAAAAACTCTTCAACCTGGGTCAAGTGAAAGAATTGTTACACAACCAATTGTTGTCAGAAAGTGATAGGTGGGTATTCAGGCTAGTCTATTGCACCCTCAGTAGCTCCTAAATCTGGACATCAGGAGACTGAGAGTATTTGAAGTTTTTTATTTTGAAACAGTTAATCAACAAGGGGATTGATTACCCTTTATAACCACAGTCTCACTTACCCAGCCTTTAGGAGTATACTTGAACATATTCATCAGTTATATTCTACCACCGGAACATTCTTTACAACCACAGTTGTGTGACTGTATCCACTGACTAAAAGCTTGACGGAGCTTAAAATGCAAAAAATAGTTTTACCAGTAGTGACTCTGACATAAGAGGTCTTTCAAGTTACTAGGCCTCAAATCAGGCTCTTATTAGGATATGCTAACACTCTGCTCCTCTTTTTACTCCATTATAAAACTCACTTCATCTTTCAGACTTGTATCTCTATTTGCCTGAGTTGTTTTGTGCTCTGTAATTGTACCCATGTTGATCTTCATCTCAAGCCAAATGTCTTCAAATCTTTTCTTGGCTTACAAATATATACTTTACAAACGCATGTATACTTTTTGGCTCTCCGGACCTGGGTATGCAGCTGCCATAATGGTAGCTTTATTCACTGACTTCATATACGAGAATCCTGCAAAATCCGATTTACACAAATGGATATACGACTGAAGAGCAAAATGAAAGAAATATAAGAAACACTTTGATTCTTCGTAAACAAATGTTTCGGTACATTTATTGCTTCTTCTTTGTTGTGTTGTGGTTAACAAAACATAAGGGAGTATTTATACTCCTCTTTGAATACCACATATTGTTCATATTTTTACTATGATTATAATTTGTTATGTGAAAGAGAAAATGGAGGAGTAAAAGTGAGAATGAGAAAAATAAGAGAAAATAAATAAATATGGACTCTACCTTTACTATTTTAACACTCCCCCTTGGTGACAATTTTCTTTCAACTCTGTATTTGAAATCATTCCAAATTGGCCATAGGATTCCTCAAATTTTACTCCATTAAGATCTTCATGAAAACATATGCTATTCGATTTCCTGTAGTTATATACTCTATAGTTATCACCAAGTAGGACATTCTGCCGTGTACAATGATTATGAACTTCCACGTATTTTGTTCTTACGTGGAACACATGATTTTTAGCTAATCGTACTGCTGACTGAATATCGTTATATAACTTTACAACATTGTTCACAAGCTCGTGCAGGTCCGGTTACAATTGCTTTAACCATGAACATTCTTGTGTTGCATTGCTGTTGCTCGATATTGCCGAAATCTAGCTGAAAAATAAATAACAAAATCGGGTACATTTCTCTCTCTCCCTCCCTCATTTCTCCCTACTCTATTTGCTCCGACTCTTGCCGGCGACCAACCCCTTGAATCCTAGAATTCCCATCTCTAAAAGCCATGCAACCCCTCCTACAGCCATCACAACCATTTGACATTGCAATCCGTCTCTCTCCATCCAATCACCAAGCCCAAATTCCCCTAAACCTAGAACCCCAACCTCCGTCCGTGCCCACTCTGACAGCTCCAAGTAAGAATTTGAAATTTGTGTTAGATTATTTTTGCTTTGGAGTTCTCTTGAGTCCCTATTATAAATAGAGTATGCTTTTGACAGGCTGTAGGCGCTAAACCTTAATATATAAGCTGTTAGACATTTTGGGTGTGGGATGGATCCTTGAAACCCTATCAGACTTGATCATAATTTTGTGGGTCTGACTTGTAAACTGCTAGCAATTGTACAGACGCAGCTGATGAATAATTTTAGTTAGTTTACTCATTTTAAATGTGTTTTTGATGAAAATCTAAAAGCTGTTGTTGCCGAACTTACTAAATTTATCTTTATTTGCTGCTGAACTTGTGTTTTTTTCGAAAATCTAGAAGCTGTTGCTATTACTAAAAATGAGAATAGTTGTTAGTTTATGTTGAAAAAGTTGCATCTGGCAATGCAGGGCTGCGCTTGTTTTTTTTTTTTTTTTGTGAAAACTTAGAACTTGTGCTTTTGATCTTTATGTTTGTCCCATTTTGTGCATTTTGTTCTGAGTTCAAGCAGCTATGTTTAATTTTTTTGCTGAGTTCCAGCAACTATGTCTAATTTTGAGTTCCGGAAAACTATGTTTAGTTTTATATACTTGTCTCATTTTATGCACTTTGTGCTTCTCCCATACTTAAAGATGCAACTACTTAACTTCTTAAAGCAATGTTTGACTTATGGCCCTTGTTATATTGAGTAGCTCTTAGTAGTTTTTAGTTTGTTTTGCATAGTATATGTAAAGATTTGGCTGACTTGTATAAGTTTGTATGAAATTTAAATATGAAATTATAATGTTGACTTTGGAAGAAATTCAATTTGAGTTTTAATTTCATGCATTTTAGGTACATAACATTTTCTAGAAATGACTGTGTTTAATTATAAGAGGTTTATATATTGTATATAGGCTTGTAAGATTTATTGCTTAATATATATTATCTTGTTTATATTTAATTAATGAAGCACTTTTTGTGTAACTTGTAGCCATGCGTCATTCAACACCCATTCAAAAGAAGAGTAAGACCCCATGCGTTGAGTCACTGGCTAGTCAGGGGCTAATTGACAAAAGGATGTCCCTGTTCTCAAGCTTTATCTTTCCAAGGTGTCATCATTTTGTGTCATCCACTAGACCTGGTCAGTCCGCATCCCACTTGACTGACCGAATGTCCGGTGAGTTTGTGTCTTTGAGACTATTCAGTCCGTCATGCCAGCCAACCCCCCACGACACGTCGCTTAAACAGAGCCCAAAGGTTCAGACTCCGCGCTCATCACCGGTCGACCTAGGGCATCATTCAAAGAAGTTGGGACCCCAAATATGGTCCATATCCCGTGGGTGACGTCAGGTATCAGGGAGACTTAATGTGGAGCCAGGAAAAACGGATACTTAATACCTTGGTGCAACATAGTGGGTAATTCAGACGTAGTTGGTGTGATTTAATTCATGGAAGTGTTTGATCAAGAAAAATAAACCCATTTTAAGGCTCGATTTCTTATCAATTTTGGTTGTCTCCGAATCATTTTACCTCTTATTTGTGGGTTTTATGTTCATATAGGAAAATTTCCTAAAAAATAGTGAAGAAATGGGAAAGTAAGAGATTCAGGGCAAAAAGAAAGTAATTTTCAAAGAAATTGTGCAAGCTAGTATGTACTCAATGAGTAGAATTATACTTGACCATGTAGACCATTGGCCAAACAACTCTGTCTCTTACACAACCCAAGTAGAAACCAAGAAAGATTTGTACTCGGGCTTAGTACAGGCATTTATTGTCCCTTACTCGGTCTGAGTATGAAAAATACATTGCCTTCATTTGGTCCGAGTAGCATATATTACACCTTATTTAGACCGAGTAAAAATTTGCCTTGGTTTACTCGGTCGAACTATATGTTTTAGCTAAGGTTTACTTGGTTTGAGTAAGGCAGTCCAGGAAGCTTTAATGGGAGAATTCATGGAAGAAATCCTCCCACTCTTATTGAGCCTTTGACTTCTGATTTTCTCTCCCAATTCTACACTATAAAAGAACCTCTTCTCCACACAACAACACCACCACAACAGGAAGAAAAATTCACTCTCAAGCAACAAATTATTCACAAGGCTAAGGAGGAGCATCCCTCTCTAGTTCTTGTAGTTCTCTTATATATATAATCATGGTTTTCTCCAAAACCATAAGTGAATAGTCAGTCTCTCCTATTCTGAAGGATCTACGGATCCTAAGGTAATGTATTCTTTGTCAATCATATTTAATTTATAAAATTATTTTCTAATTACAATTTCCATGCAGTCTCCTCTATATGCATGTTTGCAAGGCTTTGTGCGTATGCTGAATGCACTCATGATTCCTACAAAAGTGAGTTATGATTTTTATTGATTTCTGCATTTACATTGCATCGTACAGTCGAGGAATGTAGGGGTGAACAATCGGTTATTAACCGACCGTCAAAAGTATTAACCATTAACCGAACCGAATTTTCGGTTAACCGAAAATTCGGTTAATTTAACCGATTAACCGAAAATTTGATTAATTTTGTTAAATTAATATTAATATGATATTCAATATTTTTATATGTCATTTTTATTAATATTAATGATTTTATAATTTTTATATTTCATTTTAATATTTAATATTAACATTAATTTTATAAATTTTTTTATATTTAATATTAATACTTTCATTTTTATTCGGTTAATCGGTTAATCGAAAATACAAATAACTTTAACCGTTAACCGAACCGAATTTCTCAATTAACCGAATTCGGTTAACCGCGGTTAAAATTTTTGGTTAACCGAGTTCGGTTAACGGTTTTAACCGTATAGTGAACACCCCTAGAGGAATGAGCTTAAAAGACTAAGAATAATAAATCTGTAAGGGATAAAAATGAAATAATTTTTTTCTACTTTTGCAGAGTGATTATCTCCATTTGTTTGGGACAAACAAATCCTAGGAGTGGGATTTTGATTGAGAAAAAATACACCCGCTTTAAGGCTCCATTTCTTAACGATTTTTCTTGTCCCCGAAACATTTCACCTATGTATTTATGGTTTATGTGCATATAGGAAAAGTCATAAAAAGTGAAGAAATGGAAAAGGAAGAGATTTGGAGCATAAATAAAGCCAAAATTGAAGAAACCGTGCTAGTCAGCTTGTACTTGATCGAGTAAAATTATATTCGATCGAGTAGACCCATGGCTAGAAAACTCTATCTCTTACACAACCCCAGTAGAAATCAAGAAGGATTCTTACACGGGCCGAGTACAAAAAATGCCTTGCCTTGACTCGATCCGAGTAGCATTTGTTGCACCTTACTTTAGACCGAGTAAAAAATTGGCTTTGGTTTACTCGGTTCGAGAACAACTTTTAGCCTAACCTTACTCAGTCCAAGTATGACATTCCGGCGAGCATTAATGGGAGGATTCATGGTAAAAATTCTCCATCTCTTGAAGAGCCTTTGGCCTATGATTTCACTATCAATTCTACAAGGTAAAAAGACCTTTTCTCCACATAGAAACAACACCATAATAAGATGAAACAATCACACTCAAGCCAAGAAGGATTCATAAGACCAAGGAGGAGCATCTCTATCTACTTCTTGTAGTTCTCTTAAATAAATCATGGTTTTATCCAAAACCATGAGTGAGTAGTCTCTCCTGTTTCAAAGGATCTTTTGATCTCGATGTATATTGTATACTTACTCAATCATATTTCATTCATAAAAATGTTTTTTTATTAAAATTGTCATGCAATCTCTTTTATATGCATGCTAGCTTGTGTTAGGATTAACATGTAGTAATAATTAAGCATATATTATGTTAATAAAAGAATATATGCACCTATCACCCTCTATGGTCATAATCTTAGCCAATGAAGGCGAGAATCGAAAGGGGTTAAGGGTATGATCCATTTGTAGTCGATGGATTCGGCAACCGAAATTATTTTTTCTTCTTTAAATTGGATTGTATTTTGAAGATAAATTTAATTCAATTTTGTGGTTTATGCTCACTGAGTGAGGATGATGTACTCTAATGTGTGTAATGTTTCCAAATAACAAGATTTAATCTGTCAGAAAAATGAAACATCTCCAACCTATACGTACACTGCCTTTTAGCTCAATGCTCACCTTAAAGACTTTGGGATCCATGCGCTTAAGAATATAATGTAGAAACGTAGACAGATTGTAAGAAAATCAACAGACTTGATCCTCATAATTGTGAGTTTAAAAGCTCATCACTCATGCTTACTTACATTTTGATTACCTCAAAAACACTAAGGTTGAGAGCTAGATCATTCTCTTGAAACGACAAGTCTGTCATTCAAATTGTTTATTTGAAACGATATATATGTTTATCGTCTTTTAATTATTTGTTGAAACGGTGCCACTTTGAAAAATGAATGGTGAAGAGACAAAACGACTTCATTTTGCTAAAGAGCATCCAAATCGATGACACTACACATATATATACAACTTGACACCTTCTCTACATCAAACCCTAACAAAGCAAAAAAAAAAAAACAATTTGAGAAAATGAGGCGGCCGCCATGGATGAAGGACGGCCGCATGCAAAAAGGAAGGCATGAAATTAGTGATGCATTCGGCCGATCATTGTTGAAGTTAAACATCGAATCAATAATCTATCAGAAAGGTACGATTTTGATACATCTCATTTACTTTCATGAATTTTTTTTGTTGATTCTCATAAGTATGATTTCAATCTATGATGAAATAAAAGAGGCAATAAGCATAAAATAAATTAGTGATCTTCCGATGTATTGCCTGATGAGCTTTATTTGTTTGTAAGATATACTTTGTAATTTTAAGCACTGTGAATTTATTTGTTTTATTTTCTCTCTTGCATTTATTTCTTATAATTTATATTTGATGGTTGAAATCTGAAGCAAAATTGATTGTAACTATGATCATGTGAATTCCTTGTACTTGTTTATCATAGTTCACTGCAAATTTCTGCTTACATATGTTGAGACTTTCCTGGTCATTTCATTTATGGTTGATGGTTTATGGCAGTTCAAGTTTTGTCTGAGATTTAATTGATGATGTAAATAGGACCAAACATGAACTGAGGGAATGCCACGCGGAGACACCAGCAGCACTTGATGATGCAGCCGGAGCAGAGGTAGCGTGAGTTCATGTTTCTGCAGCACCGGCCATTGTTTTCAGCTCTTGCTACTCAATTTGCTGACACTAAGAAGCACAGAAGTTGTGACTTGCTGCCCTCGAGTTGGATTTCAAGTTGCTGCCTGGTACCCGATTGACAGAACACCTACAGGGCCTAGCTTGAAAAACTTGGAAGCATGTTTTCTGACTTTCCATCACTCATGCTGTTGGAGCTTCCACATCTTTGAAAATGGCCCTTCCTGTTTTTGGTCTTGCTTCTTACAAGTTAAGCAGTGCCACTCTGCCTCTCCCGGACAGCGAACAAAGGTTATCTGATTCATTATTCGAATCTGCCAAAGATCGGATAGAGCGCCTCCGTGTCTATCATCCAGACTACAACTTCTTTCTCAGAAATGGAAAATCCTTTTAGGCCAACCCCCAAACACAGTAGAAAAAAAAAGTGGAGTGGTTTGGCAAATGCGGAATCACCTCAGTTACATCCCCTCCAATTCGAAGAAGAAAAAAAATAGAAAAAGGAAGGAAGACATACACAGTAGAAGAAATTCAAAGCTTATAGCTTATTCTCACAGCTAGAGGCTCGATCAGGAAGGCGACTACCAGTGGACAGATGATATACATTGCCCCGGTGCATTCACTCATTTTTCTTTTTGTGCTTAATTTTGAGTGGCGAGAGACTTGGTATAGATTGGTTCTGGATTTGTCCTCACCATCCATATGACAGCATTCAACACTTCATTAAAGAAAATGGAGTATTCAAATTGCGGCTTTAGAAAGGAGGGCTTCCGACTGATGGGCTAAGAACCTAGGCAAGCTTTCCTGGAATAACACTAACTTTTACGCTCCATCGGATCAAAGCGGAGATGGTGAAGAAGTTTGCATGCTGTAAACATAGTCAAGAAGCGGCTCAGACACTAGTGATTGCAGGGAGATCCTTTTTATACATATGTAATTTTTGTAATAAATTTGTCATTATAAATGGAAGTGGCTCTCTGACATTCTATTTTTTTTTCATTTTTTGTTTATTAGAGACTCTAAAGTTGGCAAAGCAAGCCAGCAGTGAGAAAAGTTCTGAGTTATACACATTGATAGAGAAGCTCCATCCAAATCAGTTTTGTATGACATATTATTAACTTCCAAGCATCAGATTTTATGCTCCAAAATGGGTGTTTGAGAGACTCATTGGCATATTTAGATCTTCCTTATGAACTTGCAATCAAGAAAATGTCTTGTGGCAAGGTAAAATGTGCCCAAAACCTGTTGAGTTTGATGGCTTTGGATTCAAGGAATTTCTCAGTGTTGGCTTAATTCAAATTGTGTCCCATTCCATTGAATATTCAAAAGGGATATTTTTAAGCGATACGTAATTAGAGATACTTATTCTCTAGAGATACACTTAAAATATTTATAGAAAAATTTAGGAATATTTAATTTATTTTAGATAGGTAAAATGTGCCCAAAACCTGTTGAGTTTGATGGCTTTGGATTTGGGAGCAATACACAAATATTGCTCCTTTTCGTTTTTAGTTCTCATGTATAGTATAAATGGAACGTAAGAGGGCGGCAAGAGAAGAGAGGCTCGAGGCGCCCGCTGCGGGACAATCAGGGGCATGGATGGTAAGATGAGAACCGGAAAACTGGTCGAGGGGTCATTGGTCATTTACTGCATCTGGGCGTAAAGTAAGGTGAGATGGAGTGAGGAATGTAGAGGAATTGAGTTGAGGAGTGATCGGGGAGATGGAAGAGTGTGGATCTCAGGCGGTGCTGGTTCTGCTTGATGAGATCAAATTTGACTGTCTCATTCATACTTAACTCACTTAATTCTAGAACGATCTGGAATATTATTTAATAATTTTAGCTAGTTTTTATTTTTCAGACTTATTTTAGGTTGCGAAAAATGCTAAAAAACAGTTTTAAGCATAATTCGGACAAAGGTAGAAAATCGGACAGAAAACGGTATTCAACCAAGTGCAAGAGCCGCACACAAGATTATTGTCACGCGCGCGGGGGAGAGCTGTTACGTGTCACATAATGAAAGGAAAGAAAGGCAATGACATAGTCACTTGCCGCGCGCGAGAGCCACGCACATGGCTGGATAGTGACATGTGCGTGGGGGAGATGCAGTTTCCTAAATCATTCTACAGAATATTTTCAACTTTCGTGGAGCATATCTTCTAGCTCAGATGTCTGATTCACGTGATTCAAAAGGTTATGGAAAGATCCGATAATTATCTACAAGTTTTCATAAGGAATCAGAGCCTAAATCTTGATATATATCTGCCAAAAAATCACCGACCAACTCTATGGGCAAATAATTTTCCGAAATTGACTCTTATCTCGATTCAGTTTTCTATAAACTGAAAAAGTCCAAAGTTCATAATATCTTCTAAAGATTTACATGAATAATAAGCCCATATTTGTAGCTTAACATCTAAGCTACCTCACACCTATATACAGAGGACTTAGCTAAGGAGAAAGGGGTTGAAGTAGCGGCAAGTCGATTGTAGGAAGTTGGTGAGCTGCGAACCTAAAGTTCAAGGTTAGATCTCAAATCTGGTTCATCATTAAGAAGTTGTGGAGAGCATAAGAGATTTCAATATAACATAGGTTTGAGTAAGATTGTACCTTCTACTATTTTGCTTGTGTTTATGTCTATAGCTTTTAGTGGCTAAACTCTCTTGTGTAGTTCGAGTGCTGTAAACTTGTGATGATTATTGTGAGATAATTTATACTTATAAATTCTGTTTATGTTGTTATTGTTATTACACAAAATCTGAATGATTGCATTAAAATGCATGAAAAATTAATGTATGTAGTGCATAATTACATGAAGCCTAGGCGCTTAGATCTGATAGTGAGGCGAAAGCCAAATACCAATACGATAGAGCATGTATAGTAGCATATCCTGAGTTCTATGAAAGCAACATAATTTAATATGAATTCCCTATCACAATAACACAACGGTGTATGTCTTATTGCTAGGCTAACTACCTATTAGAGCATGTTAGACATAAAGAATTCATACGTACCAATGGCTTAAGAATATGATGGATGTAGAATAAAAACAACTGTTTACACTCTGAAATTATGAGATGTATAATTTAATGAATTCAGTGCAAGAACAAAATTTGATCTTTTGTATCAATGATTGGTAATCTCATAAGTTAAGGTCAGCTGAACTATAAACTTTTATATCTGATTTCCTATCTAATTATCTTGTTACTTCCATATATTTGAAAACCCCAATATTTGTGTGTTTTTATTTTGTTTAATTGTCTAGTTATTGGAGTTCATAACTCAGTTTCTGCGAATCGATCATGTACTTACTGTTTGCTAGTGAGATTAGATATTATAAATTATTTTGCATAGGGCATCTCAACGAAGGTCCTATCAAATTGACGCCGTTGCCGGGGACTAATGTACATTGATACTTTGATAACTAGATAGTTTTTGTATCATTTTTAGTTTTTTTTAGAGTCTATTAAAGTCTTGCCACGCACGCTGTCAAGTAACCCGAGCGTGCGGCAAAGTTCATATTTCAATTTTTCTTTTTATAGAGTCAACATGTGCAACCCTACTTGAAGTGATGAGATGACTGCCGCAAGAAGATCTCTTCAAAATAATGAGCTCGTTGAGTATATTCTCACAAGATTTGATTACTACTTTAAATCTATTATTTCTACTCTTTTGGGTAGGGGGAACCAGTGTCTGTTAGTGAGCTTCATTCTCAATTGCTTGCGTATGGATGTAATGGGTGGCCACTAATCATTCAATTCGGCTAATGTGATGAGCCGTGGGGGACATGGAGGTGGCGGTCGTGGTAAAAGTGGCACTGCTCGTGGTCATAGCTAGATGCGCGATCGTGAGAATGACATCCCCAACAATAACAGTAACACACATCAGAACAATGCTAGGTGTGGCAGTGGCTCCAACAACTCCTCTAGTGACAGTCACCTGACCTGTCAAGCTTGTCAAAAAAAGAGACTCATAGCTGACAGATGATGGCACAAGTTTGATAAGAAATATGTTCCTAATGAATAATCTGTAGCTGGAGCTATAAATTTACATGGTGTCGACACACATTTCTTTGTTGATACGGGGTGCCACATACCATATAACTGGAGAGGTATAGAAGCTAGCAGTGCATGACAAGTATAATGACAATGATCAAATTCACACCAAAAGTGGTGCAGGTATGAATATTAGTCACATTGGCCAATCTATTGTTCATACCCTTGTTTACAATCTTAATCTTAACAATGTCTTACATGTTCCAAAAGCAAAAAAAATATTGTTTCCATTCATCGTCTTACCACTGATAATAATATTTTTCTGGAAGTTCACCCCAATTTCTTTTTAATAAAGGACATGTATACAAAGAGCATTCTATTGTTAACGGTCCATGTCAAAAAGGTTTGTACCCTCTTCCTTTTACGCCACCTGCAAGACATGTTTTTGGATTTAATACACCATTTTTTTCATACATGGAATAATTATTTAAGTCATCCTGCTATACCCATTATTTAAAGAGTCGTTAGTAATTTTAATCTTTGTTGTTTTTATGATTTGACAAAAATTTGTTTGTCATGCTTGCAAACAATTAAAGAGTCATCCTGTTGACATATCCAAAATCTACAAATGTGTCTAATTATTCACTACAACTTGTATTTTTTGATGTTTGGAGTCCTGCGCCCGATTCAGTAGGGAGATACAAATATTATAGTTGTTTTATTGATGACTTCAACAAATTTATTTGGATATATCTCTTAAATTTAGGTATGAAGTTTTTCAAAAATTTCATGAATTTCATAAGCTTGTTGAGCGACTATATGATCGATAATTTATTTTTGTTCATACTGATTGGAGTGGTGAATATAAAAGACTGTGTTCCTTTTTTACTAATCTTGAAATATCTCACCTTGATTCTTGTCACTACGTGAAGATGGGTCTAAGACGGCGTTTATTTTAGTCTTATACGGCGTTTATTTTTTTTTTTTTTTTTTTTTTTTTTTTTTTT
>NQLW01000098.1:2434848-2446980 GCA_002312845.1 Kalanchoe fedtschenkoi
GGAACCTCGGCCGTCCATATATGACTCCCCTGCAGGCAGAACGGACTGAGACCCTGAAGCCGCTCCGGAGTGTATGGTGTCCATCGCAATTCCGCCGGGCTCTGTCTGTCGAGCTGATCTCGGTAGAAGATCAGTACCTGACGCGGGCTCTGTCTATAGGCACGTGTGCCTCCCCATCGACTGTTGTTACAAACAAGAACGATATGAGATTCATATTTCATACAAACATGGTAAAGTACATGACTATTTACGAAAACACCTACCCAAAAGCGATGGATGGGTCCATCAGCGGGTCACCCTCCTCGATCTCAGCCCAAGCCGCTGGATCTGGTAACGTCGTCTCACTGGGTCGCCCAAGAGGCATCCGCTCCCACGCCCATAACTGCAGCAGGTGCACTCCCGCCATGTCCCGTAGTAGGTGAAGATAGTGGAGGCTGACATCATTACCGGAAGTGTCAGTCAGTAATGAAGATGCGAGCATGCACATGATGTAAGCGCGTGCCTATCTCTCAAGCGTAGCCTCGTCAGCGTCCTCTGGTGGGTTGCGCATGTGCCCGCTGAACCAGGTCATGCGCACTACACCAGACGATCGTCCTCTATCTGGATCTGTGCCGAGCAACTGAATGCACTCCTCAGTGTAGTCCACATCCTGCTCCGTCCCGGTGACCGCGCGTCCATCAACTGGTAATCCGGTCAGCAACGCCACATCCTGCAATGTGATGGTCATCTCTCCCCCCCCGCAGGTGGAACGTGTGTGTCTCTCTGCGCCAACGCTCGATCAAGGCTGTGACTAAGGGCCAGTCAATCTGAAGGTTCTGAACCCTAGTCCATGGATTGAAACCAGCCCTCGCAATGTATGGAGCAACTCTAGGATCAGGTGCCCACATCCTGTGATGGCGGACATCAACAACTGCTCCAATCCCGCCCCCCCCATATGATGGTCGAACGATGGGTCTGCTGCTCCGTCAGTAGTGTGGGGTCCAAGGGACCAGGCTGCTCCATCGTCGTCAAGTCGAACAGATCGACCTCAGGTGCCTTCCCGTGGCGCCTACCTCTCGAAGACTCTGCTCTGTCCCCTCCTGGTGCAGCTCCGTCGCCAACTGCACGTCCACGATCGGAGCGACCGCGGTCAGAACGACCTCTTCCGGCGCCTCCTCTATCCCCGTGATCTCGACCTCGGGTAGTGCGCCCTCTAGCCTCACCCGCCTGGCCACGCGTGGATCGTCCTCGGTCTCAGCACGACCTCTCATCGAATCGGTAACCCCGCGAGTCCTAACCATGTTTCTATTACGCCAACAAAGGTACAGAATATAAATTTCGTAAGCAAACAAAATAATAAGCAATGAATAAAGCTACAACGGTACAACATAATAATAAGCATTGCATTACATGTTGCATTCGAAATTATGGGATTACAAAGTCCTAAGTCTAATCTCACAAGTGGCACGATTGTGCCCCGGAACCCTACAATAACTGCAAATATTTTGTCTTCGTACCCCTGCAGAGGTTGATCCAGATCCTGCCCGGTGCCCGACTCCATCCATCTCGTTCCTTCGTCTCCTTGACTGATTTCAACCTCGTGCGGGCGGCCGACTAAATTGGGGATTTGCGACGTGCCGCATCCCCCTCCACTCATCCCAATACGCTCGGTCATCGACGGGATAAAAACTCGGTGCCCATGTCCGGCGATATGCTTCCATGTTGTACGTGTCATCGACACAGGAATACTTGTTCAGATGAATCTTCGCACACATGGCGACAACATGTGAGCATGGGTAATGTAGGAGTTGCCATGAGCCACACGTGCAAGTTCCTAACTGCAAGTTTACCGTCTCGAGAACTTTGGATCGACGAATTCTCACTTCACCAATACGACGAGAATGATTATATATAGTAACCTCGTGGGTGCTGCATTCCTTGACCATGTCGGCTATGTGATCCTCGATCAATGGTAAGAACTGTTTATCATGGTCGGGGTATTTGGATCGCCGTTCTGTGAAATACTTGTTCGAGCGTTTTAAGGTGTAATGGACCAGGGCCGTACCGGAGGTGTCAGTCAGTAATGAAGATGCGAGCATGCACATGATATAAGCGCGTGCGTATCTCTCAAGCGTAGCCTCGTCAGCGTCCTCTAGTGGGTTGCGCATGTGCCCGCTGAACCAGGTCATGCGCACTACACCAGGCGATCGTCCTCTATCTGGATCTGTGCCGAGCAACTGGATGCACTCCTCAGTGTAGTCCAAATCCTGCTCCGTGCCGGTGATCGCGCGTCCATCAACTGGTAATCCGGTCAGCAACGCCACATCCTGCAATGTGATGGTCATCTCTCCCCCCGTAGGTGGAACGTGTGTGTCTCTCTGCGCCAACGCTCGATCAAGGCTGTGACTAAGGGCCAGTCAATCTGAAGGTTCTGAACCCTAGTCCATGGATGGAAACCAGCCCTCGCAATGTATGGAGCAACTCTAGGATCAGGTGCCCACATTCTGTGATAGCGGACATCAACAACTGCTCCAATCTCGCCCCCCATATGATGGTCGAACGATGGGTCTGCTGCTCCGTCAGTAGTGTGGGGTCTAAGGGACCAGGCTGCTCCATCGTCGTCTAGTCGAACAGTTCAACCTCCGGTGCCTTCCCGTGGCGCCTACCTCTCGAAGACTCTGCTCTGTCCCCTCCCATGCCTCCGTCGCCAACTCCACGTCCACGATCGGAGCGACCGCGGTCAGAACGACCTTTCCCGGCGCCTCCTCTATCCCAGTGATCTCGACCTCGGGTAGTGCGCCCTCTAGCCTCACCCGCCTGGCCACGCGTGCATCGTCCTCGGTCTCTATCTCCACGCCCTCTCTCAGCACGACCTCTCATCGAATCGGTAACCCCGCGAGTCCTAACCATGTTTTTATTACGCCAACAAAGGTACAGAACATAAATTTCATAAGCAAACAAAATAACAAGCAATGAATAAAGCTACAACGGTACAACATAATAATAAGCATTGCATTACATGATGCATTCGAAATTGTGGGATTATAAAGTCCTAAGTCTAATCTCACAAGTGGCACGATTGTGCCCCGGAACCCTACAATAACCGCAAATATTTTGTCTTCGGACCCCTGCAGAGGTTGATCCAGATCATGCCCGGTGCCCGACTCCATCCATCTCGTTTCTTCGTCCCCTTGACTGATTTCGACCTCGTGCGGGCGGCCGACTAAATTAGGGATTTGTGACGTGCCGCATCCCCCTCCACTCATCCCAATACGCTCGGTCATTGACGGGATAAAATGATGGTGCCCATGTCCACCGATATGCTTCCATGTTGTACGTGTCATCCACACAGGAATGCTTGTTCAGATGAATCTTTGCACACATGACGACAACATGTGAGCATGGTAATGTAGGAGTTGCCATGAGCCACACTTGGAAGTTCCTAACTGCAAGTTTACCGTCTCGAGAACTTTGGATCGACGAATTCTCACTTCACCAATACGACGAGAATGATTATACATAGTAACCTCGTGGGTGCTGCATTCCTTCACCATGTCGGCTATGTGATCATGGTGTGAATTGTTTATCATGGTCGGGGTATTTTGATCGCCGTTCTGTGAAATACTTGTTCGAGCGTTTTAAGGTGTAATGGACCAGGGCCGTTGTTGGAAATCACGTCCACCTTTCAAAACCCAATTGAAAACTTCACTGCCATTGTTGTCATAGAACCCCAACGCCTTCCTCGATCGTCATAGGCTAAGGCCCATTTATCCTTTGGCATCTCGAGCAACCATGATGTGGCTTGCTCGTTCGATCGCAAAATTCTTAAAAGCTTTTTGAACTTTTGGTCAAAGACCGGAGGTTACCTGTCGTAGGCAATAGAACCAAGTTCGGCCTTCAATTTTTTGCAATGAACCTTGTTCATGAAATTACTTTGAAAGTGTCTGATGCACACCCTATGGTATGCTAATAGGACCAAACATGAACTGAGGGAATGCCACGCGGAGACACCAGCAGCACTTGATGATGCAGCCGGAGCAGAGGTAGCGTGAGTTGATGTTTCTGCAGCACCGGCCATTGTTTTCAGCTCTTGCTACTCAATTTGCTGACACTAAGAAGCACAGAAGTTGTGACTTGCTGCCCTCGAGTTGGATTTCAAGTTGCTGCCTGGTACCCGATTTACAGAACACCTACAGGGCCTAGCTTGAAAAACTTGGAAGCATGTTTTCTGACTTTCCATCACTCATGCTGTTGGAGCTTCCACATCTTTGAAAATGGCCCTTCCTGTTTTTGGTCTTGCTTCTTACAAGTTAAGCAGTGCCATTCTGCCTCTCCCGGACAGCGAACAAAGGTTATCTGATTCATTATTCGAATCTGCCAAAGATCGGATAGAGCGCCTCCGTGTCTATCATCCATACTACAACTTCTTTCTCAGAAATGAAAAATCCTTTTAGGCCAACCCCCAAACAGAGTAGAAAAAAATAGTGGAGTGGTTTGGCAAATGCGGAATCACCTCAGTTACATCCCCTCCAATTCGAAGAAGAAGAAAAATAGAAAAAGGAAGGAAGACATACACAGTACAAGAAATTCAAAGCTTATAGCTTATTCTCACAGCTAGAGGCTCGATCAGGAAGGCGACTACCAGTGGACCGGTGATATACATTGCCCCGGTGCATTCGCTCATTTTTCTTTTTGTGCTTAATTATGAGTGGCGAGAGACTTGGTATAGATTGGTTCTGGATTTGTCCTCACCATCCATATGACAACATTCAACACTTCATTAAAGAAAATGGAGTATTCAAATTGCGGCTTTAGAAAGGAGGGCTTCCGACTGATGGGCTAAGAACCTAGGCAAGCTTTCCTGGAATAACACTAACTTTTACGCTCCATCAGATCAAAGCGGAGATGGTGAAGAAGTTTGCATGCTGTAAACATAGTCAAGAAGCGGCTCAGACACTAGTGATTGCAGGGAGATCCTTTTTATACATATGTAATTTTTGTAATAAATTTGTCATTATAAATGGAAGTGGCTCTCTGACATTCCTTTTTTTTTTCATTTTTTGTTTATTAGAGACTCTAAAGTTGGCAAAGCAAGCCAGCAGTGAGAAAAGTTCTGAGTTATACACATTGATAGAGAAGCTCTATCCAAATCAGTTTTGTATGACATATTATTAACTTCCAAGCATCAGATTTTATGCTCCAAAATGGGTGTTTGAGAGACTCATTGGCATATTTAGATCTTCCTTATGAACTTGCAATCAAGAAAATGTCTTGTGGCAAGGTAAAATGTGCCCAAAATCTGTTGAGTTTGATGGCTTTGGATTCAAGGAAATTCTCAGTGCTGGCTTAATTCAAATTGTGTCCCATTCCATTGAATATTTAAAAGGGATATTTTTTAGCGATACTTAATTAGAGATACGTATTCTCTAGATATACACTTAAAATATTTATTAAAATATTTATAGAAAAATTTAGGAATATTTAATTTATTTTAGATAGGTAAAATGTGCCCAAAACCTGTTGAGTTTGATGGCTTTGGATTTGGGAGCAATACACAAATATTGCTCCTTTTCGTTTTTAGTTCTCATGTATAGTATAAATAGAATGTAAGAGGGCAGCAAAAGAGGAGAGGCTCGAGGCGCCCGTTGCTGGACAATCAGAGAGGCATGGATGGTAATACGAGAACCGGAAAATTGGTCGGGGGATCATTGGTCGTTTACTGCGTTCTGGGCGTAAAGTAAGGTGAGATGGCGTGAGGAATGAAGAGGAATTGAGGTGAGGAGTGATCGGGGAGATGGAAGAGTGTGGATCTCAGGCGGTGTTGGTTCTGCTTGATGAGATCAAATTTGACTGTCTCATTCATACTTAACTCACTTAATTATAGACCGTTCTTGAATATTATTTAATAATTTTAGATAGTTTTTATTTTTCAGACTTATTTTAGGTTGTGAAAAATGCTAAAAAGCAATTTTAAGCATAATTCAAACAAAGGTAGAAAATTGGACAGAAGACGGTGTTCAGCCAAGTGCAATAGCCGCACACAAGGTTTATTGTCACGCGCGCGGGGGAGAGCTGATATGTGTCACATAATGAAAGGAAAGAAAGGCAATGACATAGTCACTTGCCGCGCGCGCCTAGATAGTGACATGTGCGCAGGGGAGATGCAGTTTCCTAAACCATTCTGCAGAATATTTTCAACTTTTGTGGAGCATATCTTCTAGCTTAGATGTCTGATTCACGTGATTCAAAAGGCTATGGAAAGATCTGATAATTATCTACAAGTTTTCATAAGGAATTAGAGCCTAAATCTTGATATATATCTGCCAAAAAATCACCGACCAACTCTATGGGCAGATAATTTTCCGAAACTGACTCATATCTCGATTCTGTTTTCTATAAATTGATAAAGTCCAAAGTTCATCAGTATCTCCTAAAGCTTTACATGAATAATAATAAGTCCATATTTGTAGCTTAACATCTAAGCTACCTCACACCTATATACAGAGGGCTTAGCTAAGGAGAAAGAGGACGAAGTAGCGACAAGTCGATTGTAGGAAGTTGGTGAGTTGTGAACCTAGAGTTCAAGGTTAGATCTCAAATCTGGTTCATCATTAAGGAGCTGTGGATAGCATGAGAGATTTTAATATAACATAGGTTTGAGTAAGATTGTAGTTTCTACTATTTTGCTTGTATTTATGTCTATAGCCTTTAGTGGTTAAACTCTCTTGTGTAGTTCGGGTGCTGTAAACTTGTGATGATTATTGTGAGATAATTTGGACTTATAAATTCTATTTATGTTGTTATTGTTATTACACAAAATCTGAATGATTGCATTAAAATGCATGAAAAATTAATGTATGTAGTGCATAATTACATGAAGCTTAGGCGCTTAAATCTGATTGTGATGCGAAAGCCAAATACCAATACGATAGAGCATGTATAATAGCATATCCTGAGGCACTAATCATTCAGTTCAGCTAAGCTAATGTGATGAGCCATGGGGGACATGGAGGTGGTGGTCGTGGTAAAAGTGGCACTGCTCGTGGTCATAGCCAGATGCGCGATCGTGAGAATGACCTCCCCAACAATAACAGTAACACACATCAGAACAATGTTAGGTGTGGCGGTGGCTCCAACAACTCCTCTAGTGACAGTCACCTGACCTGTCAAGCTTATAAAAAAAAGAGACTCATAGCTGACAGATGCTGACACAAGTATGATAAAAAATATGTTCCTAATGAAAAACATGGAGATGGAGCTATAAATTTATATAGTGTAGACACAATTTTTTTTGTTGATACGGGGTGCCACATACCATATTACTGGAAAAGTGGAAAAGCTAGCAGTGCATGACAAGTACAATGACAATGATCAAATTCACACCAAAAGTGGTGCAGGTATGAATATTAGTCACGTTGGCCAATCTATTGTTCATACCCCTGTTTACAATCTTAATCTTAAGAATGTCTTACATGTTCCAACGGTAAAAAAATATTGTTTCCATTCATTGGCTCACCACTGATAATAATGTTTTTCTGGAAGTTCACCCCAATTTCTTTTTAATAAAGGACATGTATACAAAGAGCATTCTCTTGTTAACGGTCCATGTCAAAAAAGTTTGTACCCTCTTCGTTTTACGCCACCTGCAAGACATATTTTTAGATTTAATACACCAGTTTTCATAGATGGAACAATCGTTTAAGTCATCCCGCTATACCCTTTATTTAAAGAGTCGTTAGCGATTTTAATTTTTGTTGTTTTTATGATTCGACAAAAATTTGTTTGCCATGCTTACAAACAAGTAAAGAGTCATCCTGTTGACATATCCAAAATCTACCAATGTGTCTAGTTATTCACTGCAACTTGTATTTTCTGATGTTTGGTGTCCTGCGCATGATTCAGTAGGGAGATACAAATATTATGGTTGTTTTATTGATGACTTCAACAATTTTACTTGCATATATCTCTTAAATTTAGGAATTAAGTTTTTCAAAAATTTCATGAATTTCATAAGCTTGTTGAGCAAGTATTTGATCAAAAAATTATTTTTATTCATACTGATTGGGGTGGTGCATATAGAAGACTGTGTTCTTTTTTCACTAATCTTTAAATATCTCACCTTGTTTCTTGTCCACATGTGCATCAATAGAATGATTCCATAGAGAGAATAAAATCATTGTTGCGGTGAGATTATCTCTTCAAGCCCGTACTCACATGCCTCCCAAATTTTGGGATGAAACTTTCTTTCTTGCCACTTTTTTATTAATCGTACTCCCATGAAAGGTATCAATTATTCCACTCCCTTAGAGAATTGTTCCACATTAAGTCGGATTTTTCATCGCTGAGAGTTTTTGGATGTGCATGTTGGTCAAACTTTCATCTTTATAACAGTCATAAACTTTAATTTCATTCCAAAGTTTATATTTTTCTTGATTACAGTAACTTACATAAAGAATTTAAGTGCCTTGACATAGCCACAAGCCGCATTTATATCTCAATATATGTTGTCTTTGATGAGAATATTTTTTCCTTTCTCTAAATTTAAATCTAATGTGGTTGCTCACTTGCGCTCTAAAATTCTTCTCCTTCATTCTACTTCGCTTAATCCTAGAACTGGAGATGAATTTTTTTATGGTCATGTGTCTAATATATTAGATACTAATGATTCTATTGAATTATTTCAGGAGTTACACGAAGCAGCACAAAATAATGACACAAATAATCTGGACACAACAATCGTGGCTAATTTTCCTGAATTACCTTCATTTGTTGCCACGTCGCCACAACAGACAAACATCACTACTACTCCTGTCATCTCACCTGACTAGTGTGACTCTGCAACGATGGGAGATGGGGACAGTGGCACTTTCATTTCATGACTTGACATAGGATTTGATCTTGCACAAAAAAACATCGACAGGGGCATCATTTACTGACACAAGACCTCATACAAGATTTTAGAGAGGTATCGGTAAGACTATAGTACATACTGATGACACTATTATATATGAGTTTCTTACTACATATGAGAGCCACAAAATTTGAAGGAGCTTTGCATGATAAAAATTAGAAAGAGGCTATGGATATAGAGTATACTGCTTTCATAAGAAATAAAATTTGACATTTGGTTCCTCCTCAGAAAAGTAAAAATACTATAGATTTCAAATGGGTGTGTAAAATCAAATGAAAATCAGATGGCAGCCTTAACAGATATGAAGTCCGTCTTGTTGCCAAATGGTTTAAACAAAGTTATGTAATAGACTATGATGATATCTTTAGTCCTGTTGTTAAAACTGCTATTATTCATGTTGCTTTATCCATTGCAGTCTCAAAAAATGTCATAGACTTTACCAGTTGGATGTCCAAAATGCATTTCTACATGGTCTACTCTAAGAAGAGGTGTACATGCGGTTTTCCTATGCAAATTGGATAAAACTATTTACAGCGTAAAAGAAGCTCCTCGAGCATGATTTTCTAGATTGAGCAATAAATTGCTATATCTTGGTTTCATTGACTCCAAGGCTGGTGCATCAATTTTTTTTATAATAAGAATATTGTTCTTATATGTTGATGACATAATTGTTGCAAGTTCAACAGAGGAAGCAACTACAACACTGCTACGTCATCTTAAGCGAGACTTAAAGGATTTGGGTGAATTACATTACTTTTTGGGTATTGAAGTTAGCAAGGTACATAACGACATTGTACTCACTCAAGAAAAATAAGCTTCAGACTTATTGAAAAGAGTTGGTATGTCTAACTGCAAACTTATCAATACACCTTTATCCACTAGTGAGAAATTATCAGCATATGAAGGATTACATTTGGGGCCAAATGATGCAACTCAGTATAGAAGCATTGTTGGCGTCTTGCAATATTTGATGAATAGGAATACGAAATTATGAAACAGACTATCACTGAATTATGAAACCAAGAACCGTTAAACACTAATATATATACAAATTCAGGTAAGGGAAAGACGAAACAGATTAGGAAATAGGATTACTAGGATACGGCGTTTTGTCATTACAAACGCCGTATATACTTTACCAATAGGACAGCGTTTCTTGGTAGAAAACGCCGTAATAATTACACAGAATTTATACGGCGTTTTTTACCCCAAAACGCCGTATAAACCCACATACTTAAACGGCGTTTGAGTATATCAAACGCTGTTTAAGTTTAATGGAACTTATACGGCGTTTTTTACCCAAAAACGCCGTATAAGTATATGGGTTTAAACGGCGTTTTGGAGTACAAAACGCCGTTCTAACTGTATACGGCGTTTTTGATCATTAAACGCCGCATATAGTCTAAACAAAAACGTCGTAGTTCTGTTCTTTAAACTATATACGGCGGTCTATACCCTTAAACGCCGTATATAGTGTAAACGCCGTATAAGAGCTGCTTTCAAAACGCCGTATTTAAACAATAATGTAGTAGTGTGTCCACATGTGCATCAATAGAATGATTCTGCAGAAAAAATAAACACATTGTTGCGGTGAGATTATCTCTTCAAGCCCGTGCTCACATGCCTCCCAAATTTTAGGATGAAACTTTCTTTCTTGCCACTTTTTTATTAATCTTACTCCCATGAAAGATATCAATTATTCCACTCTCTTAGAGAAATTGTTCCACATTAAGCCGGATTATTTATCGCTAAGAGTTTTTGGATGTGCATGGTGGTCAAACCTTCATCTGTATAATAGTCATAAACTTCAATGTCATTCCAAAGTTTGTATTTTTCTTGGTTACAGTAACTTTCATAAAGAATTTAAGTGCCTTGACACAGCCACAAGCCGCATCTATTTCTCAATATATATTGTCTTTGATGAGAATATTTTTTCCTTTCTCTAAATTTAAATCTAATGTGGTTGCTCACTTGCGCTCTAAAATTCTTCTCCTTCATTCTACTTTGCCCTCGAACTGGGGATGAATTTTTTTATGGTCATGTGTCTAATGATTCTATTGAATTATTTCAGGAATTACACGAAGCAGCACAAAATAATGACACAAATAATCTGGACACAACAATCATGGCTAATTTTCCTGAATTACCTCCATTTGTTGCCACGTCACCGCAACAGACAAACATCACTACTACTCCTATCATCTCACCTGACTAGTGTGACTCTGCAATGATGGGAGATGGGGACAGTGGCACTTTCATTTCATGACTTGACACATGATTTGATCTTGCACAAAAAAACATCGGCAGGGGCACCATTTACTGACACAAGACCTCATACAAGATTTTAGAGAGGTATCAATAAGACTAAAGTACATACTGATGACACTATTATATATGAGTTTCTTACTACAATATGAGAGTCATAAAATTTAGAAGGAGCTTTGCATGATAAAAATATGAAAGATGCTGCCTTGATAAGAAATAAAACTTGACATTTGGTTCCTCCTCAGAAAAGTAGAAATACTATAGATTTCAAATGGGTGTGTAAAATCAAATGAAAATCAGATGACAGCCTTGACAGATATGAAGTCCGTCTTGTTGCCAAATGGTTTAAACAAAGTTATGTAATAGACTATGATGATACCTTTAGTCCTGTTGTTCATGTTGCTTTATCCATTGCAGTCTCAAAAAATGTCAGAGACTTTACCAGTTGGATGTCCAAAATGCATTTCTACATGGTCTACTCTAAGAAGAGGTGTACATGCGGTTTTCATATGCAAATTGGATAAAGCTATTTACAGCGTAAAAGAAACTCCTCGAGCATGATTTTCTAGATTGAGCAGTAAATTGCTAGATCTTGGTTTCATTGACTCCATGGCTGGTGCATCAATTTTTTTTATAATAAGAATATTTTTCTTATCTATGTTGATGACATAACTGTTGCAAGTTCAACAGAGGAAGCAACTACAACACTGCTTCGTCATCTTAAGCGAGACTTAAAGGATTTGGGTGAATTACATTACTTTTTGGGTATTGAAGTTAGCAAGGTACATCACGACATTGTACTCACTCAAGAAAAATAAGCTTCACACTTATTGAAAAGAGTTGGTATGTCTAACTGCAAACTTATCAATACACCTCTATCCACTAGTGATAAATTATCAGCATATGAAGGATTACATTTGGGGCCAAATGATGCAACTCAGTATAGAAGCATTGTTGGCGTCTTGCAATATTTGATG
>NQLW01000099.1:0-21662 GCA_002312845.1 Kalanchoe fedtschenkoi
ATCAACAAAATAAAAGTGCCTTAATAAATAATTAATAATATTAATTAAATAAAAATCACCTATTTTAGTGAAACTCATCCCGTTTTTTATAAAATCATCCTAATTTTTGTTTGCTTTCAACTAGCATAACATTACCACAGATATAACTCCATAATCAAAATTAAGACCCTGCATAATATTAAACATCATGCATTTTCAAAATCCTATCACTTCTCAAAACGTCAATTATTAATATACTAAAGCATGCAAATCCATAAGTTATTAATTATAACTCTGAAAGATTTAATTCAAGAGCAAACTCGAATTGAAAGATTAAAATGTGTTAGATCTCTAATATGAAATATGATTAGTCAGAACTTAAATATTTAAGTAGTATTTAAGCTATTATCGTAACAAGTGAAAATATTGTAAGAAAAACTATTTAACACAACCTAAAAGATAAAGAAAGTGAGAATTCTATTTTGCGGTTTTAATACATCTGACCATATGTTAAGAGAGACACTAGACCTTTGGTTTATGGAGAAATTAAGGAAAAGAAAAATTAAGGAGAAATTTTTTTTGGTTTAAGGAAAATTAAAATAATGAAAATTGAATGGAAAATGAGAAAATTTTAATAAAATAAATAGAATTTTTTCATTTTTTATGAATTTCACACCATTAACAAAAAATAAAATAAATTTCATAAAGAATTTACTTTTCAAATATTTTTCTTTTTTTATTTTTTCCTAAATTACACTACCAGATTTTAAATTTTTTGCGGATCATATTTGTACCGAAAAAGGTCCGAGAAAGACCCGAAAAAGTACAATTTTCGGGTCTAAATTTGACACACGAAAACTGTCCGCAAATAAGCCCGAAAAATAAATTTTCAGTTCTGTTATCGGATTTGCTTCGGGTCTCCGGGGGAGGGATTAAAATATCATAAAATAGAGGGTCATTTGAGGGCTCTTTGCGGACTCTTTTCGGACTCAAAATTTTCGGACCATTTGAGGAGTGTTAGGGGACCAATTTGAGGGACATTTTCGGGTTCCTCCACGGTCCTCCATCGAGAGCCACTCGAGCTTCTCACCTTATGACCAGCTTCGCACGCCATGCCGCACGCAGTCACGCGCGCCCTCAGCCCTCCTCGCCTTCACCCATCTTCGCCCGCGCCGGCTCGGCGTATTGTACACGCCTAATCAGATCTCAGATCTGATTTTTTCTGTGAGATTCTGGTCCAAACCGGTCCAGTCTTCGGTCCATAGAAAATCCGAATTTCGGTTCCGGTCCATTCCGGTTCCGGTCCGATTCTGGGCCGGTGTACACCCCTACTTATGAGACGCATGTGTGATTAGTGATGCGGGTAACTGTAGCCGGGAGTTATAATGTTTGCCTTTTTGATATTATTGTCTTTGTACCTTTTCTATGTGATAAATACAAGCAGTATTATTGACATCTTCTTGCTTTTTGTTAGGTTATCCAGGATGAAGATGTGCCATATGAGGACTACGAGATCTTTACTAGGAACATGTTTGGCAAGGCCGGTGACAGTGATGATGAAGAAGACGAAAAAAACCAACAAGGTGTTGGCCTAATGGTATTGGGTGTTGTCTAACAACCCCAGGGTCATGGGTTCAAGCCCTGTTGGTACCGCATTTACGCTTAGATACACTGGAGGTGCGCGTGAGCTGGCCCGCAGTGAGTATGGGCGTACACTATCAAAGTGGAGGGGGTGTGCGGCCCCTGGCCACCAAGGGGGGAAGTGGGGAACCACTATCGATCCCCTTTAAAAAAAAAAGAAGAAGATGAAAAAGAAAGGCATCAGAGAATGCTAGAAAGAGTCACTGACATGCCAACCACAATTTTTGAAGGTAAATTAAGCTACAAGATTGATTGTGAATTGTGTGATGATAGCACACTGCGTCAATAGCAACCTATCTAAACATCATTAAGAGGAAAAGATTTGTAAATTATCAGAATGTGAAGAGTAACATGTTGTCAATAGACTCACAAGATGAATTGACATCTAAAAATGTCAGTCGTAGCCTTGAAATATCATTGATTTTACTCCAACACAGCTCCAAGAGATCATAAAGATAATGAGTTCACCGAAAATATCAAACTCACCATTACACACACAACAAACACAATTATATCAAGCAAATTTTCGTGTTATTGTTGATCATAAAATTTAGATTTTTTACTCAGGTGCATCCCTCACAGTTTAGCCTTCTTTAAAATCCTAAACTCATTCATTGTATCAGTCATTTACAAAATTGCAAGACTTATGTCATTTCTCATACTGGGTTTCTCCTTATTTTCGTCTTTCCAATGTCCTATTTGTTCCTTTATTTCAATACAATCTGATCTCCATTTCTCAGCCCTTTAACACTCTTCCTATACTATTCTTTTCACTCAAAACTCTTGTATCTTGCAGGACCTTGCATTCAGGAAGAAACTTGTGGTTGGTAAACCCATGCCAAAGACTTTATACTACCACAATTCCCACCGTCACTACTATCTTTCAACATTCTTCCAGTTCATTTTCTTGTAACAATCACAATATTACTACATTTTGACATCAAAGGTTGGATCATGCACTCTTCATCATTTACCTCATATGCCATGCTCTGAATAAAAATTTAGTCCCATGTCAAATTTGTCCTCTAGCGAAACAATCTAGACTGCCTTTTAAAGCAAGTTTGTCTACTGTTAAAAACATATTTGATCTCATTCATTGTGACTATAAGGTTTTTGAACCTATAATTGACATTCATACTTTTTTACTATTGTTGATGATTTCAGTAGGTGTACTTACTTCAGATATATTTGATGACTTCAAAATACGAGGTTACTCAAATACTTACTAATTTTCTGTCTTATGTCAAAAATCAATTTCTTACTTCAGTGAAAATTTTAAGGTTAGATAATGGGATGTTATTTTTTTAGAGAATATTTTTCCTTTCTCAATCATGTCTTAATCATCTATTTCATCATCTACTCCTGATACTAATTCTTCACTCCTGTTATATCATCATTTCCTACTTATGATCACCCTGTTGAACCCTCTACTCCATTTCCTTCCTCTTCATCATATCCTACTGTCATACCCATACAACCTATATCTCAGTCACCACCTATGATCCAATCAATCAGACCTCACAGACAAATCAAGTTACCCTCAAAATTTAAAGACTACTTTCTCTACTGCTAAAGGCTTAACCACGTCATCATTTCTAACTCAGTCAAGGTATTTCCAATTACAATTCATATGATCATACATCTTCTTCTTGCAAGTACTTAAATGTATTTCCAATTACATTTCATATGATCATACCTCTCCTTCTTACAAGTACTTATAAGTTTAGACTTGCTATTACTACCATTACCGCATGATGCTCCTCCACTGTTATTAATTAGTTTCATGTGAAAGCTTTGCGTTTTGATTTGACTGTGTTTCTTAGACCAGCAGGATCAAAGTTAGAGATTTCAAACCACAAAAATGTAATCGGACATGAGAGGAACAGATGGATTTTACCAGCACAGTGTTCTCCATCTCACGACTCGCCCAATCGGAAAATGAAAAAAAAAAATTCGACGTTTGAAAAATTGAATTGCTGGTCAGCCGGCTTATAAAGGCTGGTAAAAATACAAACAACCACTTATAAATTACAAAAGTACAGAAAATACATATTTTATTTTATTGAGTCAAAAGTCAAAACTACTAAAGATAAACTCATTTTTGAGTGTCATTACCTTTCTTACTTACCTATATATATATACTATTTAACCGGCCAGATGAAGGTGGATATTTTTTAATTCAATGGTTATAATTAAAATATTAGAAAACTCTCTAAAAATATCTTATGTTTACTTAAATCTATATGATTTTAGAATTTTCCATTAAGGATCTAGTGTTGGGCTCTTTGTTTCATTGTTTTGTGCTAGCTTCATAATATTTTTGGGCTAATTCATTTTAATCTAGTTAGTCATTAATTTCTAAGAGTACGTGAATATATTAAGTAGCCAGTTCATTTGTTTGGCCGATTTTTTTATGAACTGATTTTATCAAATTACAATTAATTAATCATTAGAATCTAATATAACTAATTAGCTAAAAGTTGATCTCTAGAGAATCGAACCTAATGAAATTGAGCCTTAAACCTATGAGTTTACCACATGACAACCTCTGTTAACATTATAATATTATTATAAAAACAGAAGGCAAAACTAGTTTTTCTGGTCAAGTTAAACTTTGATTTAAACAGTGTATTTTTAATATTCTTATAAAAATAATGAAGCTCTTTTGAATGGGAAAATACATTTATTTGTTTAATTACTTCATATATATGAGAAGATGTTTTGATATTTAGCAAATTTCTATTTTTGCCCATTTTAGAAATAATAATGCTCTCAACTTGGTCCACACCCAACAAATCACCCCTCAAACCGAAGCGCATTACTTTGGTTGTACGCACATATGCATTATTTAGAGTGAGAGCATCCCTCAAATGGTTTCAGAAAACAATCACAACTATCCTAATAAACTCAAACTTCTATCTTTTACGTTGTTCCTCTAATTTAACAAGCTTGTTTTCACACTTTTCTAAGTATATTTGCATGAACCATTTTCATGCCATTATCTTATAGCGTTTTTTTTCTTCTAAATTTGTTATTTTGTAAAAATGTTTTCTTAAGATGGCCTATTTAAGGCAACTTGATTTGAAGTCATATCTCTTTTACTTTCAGCCGCGATTTCAATCAAGAGATAGTAACTGATTATACATCCTCATTAATGCACACATGGGTGAAATGCACTCTCAAACTCGCTTCATGTCATTCGCCATTTCAAAGAGTGATTGGTAATTAAGATCCAACAAATTACGGTGCAGTTTCAGACGATGTTTTCACTAATCTATTACAGAGACAAGCTTGTCAGGAAGGTGCTAATCCCCCACGGGAAGATCGGCGCGCATGACACGTGGCGGATGAACATGATGCTCCCAATGCTGGCAGACCGCCTTGTTTCAAATCCTAACACCTACAATAACGTGGTGGTTGCTTGCTCCATCGGCTTCACCATAATGATCAAAATTTTTGAGAAGGTTAAGATTCTGAACATGTTGAGTGTTAAAATCTTTCATTGGTTGCATAAAAGATTTTGCAATTGTACTTAAATTTAATGGGTTCTCCCACCTAGTTATTTGGGTTGTCTCTTCCATTGAGGTTAAGTACCTAACATTGGTGTCTTTCATTGAGAGCCAACACGGAATGGACGACATGGAAAAATGCTACCTAAGACAGAGAGCTAGAGTGAAATCACTCATACTAGGCTGACGTGGGATCCACCCGGAAGGAATGATCTGAAAAAGGGTTATTTAAGCCAAAGTGCTAAAGTGAACTGTTAAGAGTTGACTGTCTAAAAGTAGGTCGACAAGAGCGTCGGGTTCCAAACGGAGCGGTACAATCCCATTTTCATAAATGATGCTGACCGACTTTTACTGTATTGGAGATAAGGAAAGTGCAGAGCAAAGTAGATGAAGAGCGGAGGCAAATAAGGGAAGAAGATTGAAAATGTGAGAGAGATGATTGGAGTAGTAGGAGATTCTTGATACCGTTTATGAATACTTTACCACAGGATATATAGCCAATTACAATTTATGAATAATATTTTTACTTTCATTTCATTATACTAAAATCTCCTTAAGAAGTTGAATATATCATTTGCATCATTCATGGCCGCTGCAAAAATGACTTTGTCCTCAAGCTTAAAAGTTTACTACCATGAATCCAATAAAGCTCCAACCAACATCTATCTCCATGCAATCTTTTAGCAACCAGCTACATCTATACTCTCATCGCCCACAAACCCATGCATAAAAACTTTACTGGCATAGTTGTGGTTCAATTTGCAATCAACGTGATAAGTCACCTCAAAAACATAGGTCGAGATAGAGAGCATACACCCGACTTTCTGCATCTTGACATTTGATAGTAACATGATTATCTTGTCTTTTTGCTTTCAAAAACAAAAACTGCATCCTCAGACCCCCAAATGCACACAAATCAAAACTCATTTATTTTGAACCCTAGCAGCAATTGATAAAGCTTCGAATGCAGTTCCCCCAACTGGAGGTCTTTCCAACAAATGATAAGCAAGTGGTTCAGTGGCACCCTCATTTGATTTTGATGCGCTAAATTTCACTGTCATTGTTGTAGCTGCTCCTTTTATTTTTTTTTAAGGGGATCTATAGTGGTTCCCCACTTTCCCTTGGTGGTCAGGGGCCGCACACCCCTCCACTTTGATAATGTACGCTCATACTCAATGCGGGTCAGCTCACGCGCAACTCCATTGTATCTAAGCGTAAATGCGGTACCAACAGGGCTTGAACTCAGGATCTTGGGGTTGTTAGATTGTTGTAGCTGCTTTGACGTTATCACCGACTATCATACATATCTTGATGCCAGCATTTTGGAACATTTTGAGTGTACCTTGTGCAATGATATTTAAGTTCAAAGAGTTCTCCACCTAATAGAATAGTTTTGAAAAGCACCCATTAATTTCTTCTGTTTGAAGATGAGAATTTGTTTAGGGAAGGACATGTATAATTGTATAAAGGGTCCATGTAAAAGGGGTCTGTTTAAGAAGCCATTTAGTTGTGAGACGGTGTCAAAACGCCTTATCTATCGCCTAACGGATTAATAATTTTAAATTATTTGATTAAAAATATTTATTTTTAGTAATATTAATTATTAAATATATTATTGACATATATAAATTCATACGATTAACTAGCCAATAGACGTAATGTGTCCCTTTCACCCCCCAAACACTTTTTTTTAATCAGCTAGACGAATCAGGAGATCCAACAGGAGGGGCAGTCTGAGAGAAAGGAGAGTTAAAACTACGTCGTTTTATTCACCAACCACCGTATATAAATTGTTTACAAGGTATAGATACACAATTCCCTACCCTAATTACAATTCCGGTCTCGCCAAATTCACCTGCGATACGAAACCGTCACAGACCACTCAAAGTTTCCAGCTTTTTTTCTCTATTTATTTCGTCACAGGCAATGGTCAGTTCCCGGCACTTTCTTTTACTTGTTTGATTTCAAAGTTTCAATTTCCAGCTTTTTTTTTTTTTGCTGTTACTTGCTTGATTCTGTTGTTTTTGACACTCGCAAGTATTTTTTATTATTTTTAATCAAAGAATTTCGCCAAATTTATCAGTAATATGTTGGGTACTTGCAGGGTAAATTAAAATTGAGGAGCTTCCAGACTAAATTTTTTTATTATTTCTTGTTTTGGCGTAAAAATTGCATTGGAACTTCTGGAGATGGCTCTAACTAGTAACTAACTACTGGAGGTAAATGGTCCTTCTTGCAGCTTATCGTGATCCCAACTCTACCCCCATCTATTATACATAAGCCATGAATCTTGATTCAGCATCGGCTTCCGCAGTTAGATGAAACTAAGCGGTGATCAGTAACAACGATGCATAAATTCCAAATGAAGTGTGATCTTTTGATCAAGTTGTTTATGCAAAGCATGGAAGTAACAATTGATATAATATATGAAAACATGTGCACACGTGTAAGAATCTCACCTAGAACTTGTATGACATAAAACTTGTTAGTGTTGTCTCCGACATTTGTTTACGGCGTCGTTTATCACATCAACCGACATCTAAAAGTTCAAAAACAGGTAGGGATTCAAAATGAGTAGGAGGTTCTGATTCAATCACTTGATATCAAAAACACAAAACGCTTTCTCCATATTTCAGCTTGAAAGTCTCACACATTAAACTTTACAGCACAAACAAAATAATACAGTGATCTTAACATATAAAAGAATGGAACAGATTAGGGCTGGACCTCGAGTGGTAATTCTTCTCAGACAAATACTTCGAACTGTTCTCAAGGATTACTGAATGGATTTTTCATCGAGTTCGTCATCTATGTTGATTATCACTGAGAAACACATCAATCATAAAATAAAAAACCCAAACTCGACAAACCAAAAATGAAAATTCATATATCAATATCACACACTAAAAAGCTCCATCTAAATATTGATATTCGAGAAGACGGTGCTCCATGAGATATTGTAGTCGAGTGAACTAATGGGCTGTCCGATATGGGCCCCTGTCCCCTCGGAGCCCTGGGCCACCGCCCATAGCTCTCACTATAGGGCCGGGCTGCCTGGCAGTGAGAACTTAAAAAGTTCCGAGGCAAAGAGTTCTTCCATATTTGAACCTCGTAGTGGCGACTGGCGAGCTTTTAGAATGAGCATGCAACCTTTTCAGAAGTGTTTTCTACCATGGCATCTCTATGACACCTATGTTTTTCTCACAAACAAGGCAGAGTACCCGTCGAACCGATGGGTTTGGATCGGTCCGGTTTGAGAAAAATTAAAAATCAAATCAAATTATTAGTCACCAGTTTGTTGAAATTTGAAGCCAAAAATTTAAACCTGAACCGATCTACTAACATTTAAAACCGAACCGACCGATTTCAAATCGAACCTAACCAACCGGGACCGAATTGAACCGACTGTTACCGAACCGAACCGACCGGGAGCGTCGCGATGCTCCCAATCCTATTCTGTTATATATATATATATATATATATATGTTTTCGAGCATACTCGACTCACATCTACGCGCTACCGACATTATAAAAAATTACTTCACAAAAGATTTCCCAGAGCATTTTTTCCCAGCGCCCCCTGCATAACATGGCATTTGGCCTACTTATCTAAGTCATCATAGCCCCTTGCTGCAACAATGGACTTTTCATGAGGGAAGACAGTCATCGGCGATGATGCCCTTCTTGTCGAGATTGATGAAAACCTTTTCATTACGGCCTGAATCCACAAATCACATCACCCATACTAAAGTCTCCTTCAATCAAAATAAACAAAGTTATGCGGATTTTCTACTCTACATATTTATAAGCTTGTGGATAAACTAATTCCAGTCTAACACAATGTGAATTGCAAAATTCCATGAACCATCAAGTCTTTGAACGAAGTTGCGCACAAAACTATTAAACCGAGGACACTCTGCCTGGGCCTCATTGCAAAAAAAAAAAAAAAAAAAACTAACGCATGTGAAGGATCGGGAATTGGAAATTAGGGCTTGATGTTGGGCAAAAACAGATTTGGAAATTAGCATTGGATGCTCGTCAACATAAATAGACAGTGAAGGATCGTAATCTCGTGATTTATTAACGAGGCTATTTTTTTCCTCAGCTTATTTTAATTTAATACATTTATGAAAGTTGAGTTATTCTTATCTATCACGTTAGTTTCAAAGTCTTCATTTGAGCCCAACAAAATGTGAATGATAAGAGAAGAGAGCCCAAATGGAAGGGATTAGAAAATAAAAATATATGTAGCTTTCTAGAACATTATGAGATATCTCACATAAAGAATATGCTACTAATATTCAAAGATATTTTTGAGAATCAATATTTTTTATCATTGGATGAAATTCATCTTAACAATCCATTTCTCTCTTCAACTTATATAAATACACATAGTCATTTGTGTTGATATAAGAATAAAGAGTTGATTATGTGCTAGTTTTTCAAATTCATCTTAAGTGTCGTTATGTATAATTATGAGTAGAATATTATATGAGAATTTGAATAGTCATTTGTCAGACCATTTTTAATTGTTGATTGTTGAATGTTTTATAATTGTTTGATAAATCACTTTTGAACATCTTAATATATAATAATTTAAAAATTGTAATTGAATCTAAATCAAATCATCACCTGTAGTCAGAATAATTTAAAAATTGTAATTGAATCTAAATCAAATTGTAATTGCTAATTGAATCTTAATATATCAATTGGGCGAGCATCATATGGAAGAAATAGATAAATGGTTGCGTTTCGCAGTCGCTAATCAAGTTAAGGTGCTTGATCTGAAATTGGGGAAACCTGAATACCACCCCTTACCCAAAAAAATTGCTGCGAGGTTTTTTCGGGACTGTTTAACCTCAAATGATTGACGTCCCTCTAGCTGTCATTTTGTAAATATTACTGTAGAGTTTATCGAGTGCATTCTTTCCACCCGCCCGCTTGTGGAGCGTTTGTCTTTGAGATATAATGGAAGGTTTAGAAAATTAGCTGTTTCCAGTGTTCGGCTGAGGAAGTTGAAAATTGATAATAAGCACACACTCACGTTTACCAACCTTCATGCCCCAAAACTTCCCAAGTTTTCATTTGGCGGATCTTACAGATTGCCTCTTGTTCATGTTCCAGAGTTAGCAGCACTGAGCATTTGGATAGTTCCATTGCAATCTATGTTCAGATGTCTGATGCCGTTTCACAATTATCTTCCTCAGCTGCAAACGATTTTCTTACGTATCAATAAGGTTTGTTTGATGCTAGTCAATATGCCATCAATGGATTATTTAAAGTTCAAATTAGCATGTGGTTATTACTAAATTTTTCTGCTTGTGACCTGTGTTTGTTAGTTGCAATTGAAAAATCTTCCCGTGCTGTCAAAGCTGAAGGAAATGTCACTTTATATGGAGAAGTACAACGACCGCCTCTGGAGGTCATTTATTGATTTGGCGAAAGCTTGTCCAATCCTTGAATTCTTATCGGTAAATGGTGTAGTAATTGTTAGTTTAATTTCTATCAGTTAAAAGTTAATAAATACTTATAGTTTGTAGTCAACACATGTTCAATCTTCTGACCGGATCGGTCGAACCTGTTAAATTTGTGTTTGAGTACAAAGAAGTCTTATTTCTATTGTTTCTAAGACACTCAGCTTTCTGCAGATATCTGTAAAGACGTTCTCGAAGTTACCAGATTTTAAAAATGAAATTGTGGAGATGGAGGTATGTAATCCTTACCCATGCTTTGTTGACTATTAATCTGGTGGTCTTGCTTCCTAATATTGATAAATATTATTTTGTGCTCAGGAGGGACATGGGCTTGACTCCCTTAGGATCTTAGGTGTGTATTGTAATGATGCAGAGGTAGTTGATTCAAAGCTCGTGGAGTATTTCATTGGAAACTCGCCACTTTTGGTGGAACTGTCCTTCCATTCTACGAAAGGCAAAGACGATTTAGAGTTCAACAAGGCATTAAAGGAAAAGTGTCATGCCTTGAGCAGCAAACTTGCAGTTCAGACTAAAGTACTCTATAAATAGCAAATAGTCTCTCTGAACACCAGAGTCTTATAGAGGACAAAATAGAGTTTTACAGAAGATACTTAATTAATAAGATGATAATGTGTATAAAGAAGTTTTAACAGATTTGCTGCTATTGTCATCAATGTCCAAGAGTCACATATCATCATTATCATCTGCCCCATTTTCGATACCGGGTGAAGCTATTCCAGGAACTTCAAAGCCCAAATGAAGTGTGCGAAAAAGGAACTCTACAATCATATTATTTCTGGTGACAGCAATGTGCTGATCATAAGATAAAATTCAAAACAATGATCCCAAGAACCACAGCAATAATCTCAGAGAGGATGAGAGGAATATATGGGAAAAGTAGTGAAAAATCCACTAAACTGGAAAAGAAGTTTGCCAAAAACTCAGATGCTCTTCTGAAGAAAGTGCTTTTGATGATTTCATGTTCGGCACGTTTCTCCCTGGCCTGTGAAATCGCAGTCAATTCAAGCAAACAAATTTATTGGTATTGCAAGCAAATAATTTGTTCTGACGCAGAACCTCTTTGGAGGCAATAACAGCAAACAGTGGCTCTTTCGAGAACCACAATCAGCAACAAACTTTGCTGAACCCATAATGCCAACGCGTGTCCTAAAAAGAAACCAAATTCAGAATACAACCAAAAGCTTCAATTTTCACCTAAAATTAACCAAAATTCGATTTCGTCACCTACTTGCTGTTTACATAGAAGAAGGATACCGCTGCCGCAAAGAAATAAAGCCCAACCCCAACCCCTTCTGTGTCCAACCAGAACCTCTCAGTCTTAAAAATCTCGTTACATAAGAAAACAATTCAGTTCCTGTCAATAAACCGAACATTCAGAACACGAACTCCACTGCCATGTCATATTAATAGGAAGAAATAGTCTAAGATTCACTGAGGCCCCATTTTATACCAGACTCATCTGAATTTTATAACGAATCCATATCATCCATCACGGCATCACCTGCACAGAGAAAGCATAGTGTAGATTTCACTTATAATTTCTAGAATAACCATGGATCTTATGATACGCACAACAAGAATATACTCACCTGTCGAATCGCCCATGCGGAGAGTTCCAAGTCAAAAATAGCTCCACAATTTGCACCTTCGGTAGGCCTCGCCGTTGACCACGGTGATGCTTCTGAAATAAGTCCTCTTTGAGGGTCATATGTTGGGTACATTTGCTTGTAAAAAGAACATGGAGGCAAAAACAAACCTGAGCAGTTTACAACGGTGGCACGAATCAGAATGATACACAGGCGAGGTGTGTACCTTTAAGCTCTCCCTATGCATTGGTCAGCAAGTGAGGTTAGGATCCAGCCTGATCGGAAGGTTATTTTAATGCTGGACAAATGCGTGTGACCTTATCAGTGAGCACTATGTCAAGACAAAATCTGCAACGGAGTATCGACAGTGTATATATGCCACTGCCCTTTAAAATTTGAAGCAACCAAACCCACAAGACAGATAAAACCGCAGATTAGACCGGCAAAGTCAACATGTGGAGCGGTTTAATAAAGAGGTGGGATGAAAATTCACTCCCATACCATGTAAGGTTCTACAAATAAAACTACTTGACAATAAGGGCCTTTTACACTTAATCTATTTGGTGAAATCTGCATTGTTGAGCTCAGTGAAGGACGAAGAACCAAGTTTGACTACAGAAATATCTCTGGCCAATCAGCAATTATATTTTGCATGGATTCTTCTATTTCAGAAGCAGCAAATTCCCCAGCAATGGCACGCGAAGGACTGCTCGTTTATATACTAAGTAAAAGATCAGATCAGCAAATCAGCTACACTGAAATAACAATAAGGGGTCACGAAAACAGATGAGTGCAAGCCATTCTGTTAGATACTAATCGAAGAAGAAACCGACAAAAACGAATCATCCGACTAAAAATCTCATCAGGGTTATATGACAGTAATAAATAACTAAATCAGAAATATTAATAACAGGCTGATTAGTAGACAAATACTAAAAATGTTAGTAAAGGGGCAACTTAACGAGTCTGAAATCAGTGTTTAAGATTTCCAACTGAAAAACTACGGTGGCTTTGGACAGGGTTCAGTAGGAAAGGTTCTTTCATTAATATAGACTCTCCGAACCATTGAGTACAAGCAGGACGTACAAAAGAAACTTAAAGCATGCAGAAAAGTTTAACTGCACTACTAAGTGTCATGAAACCCACAGTTGTTTCTTTAAAACAATCGGCTGATAAGTTTTCTTGCATTGCTCCTGTCTCAACCTGAATACAGGTTTGGCAAAGTGTCTGGATATGCCATTGTCCCATTGATGCCAGCAGCCGAGCTACCACCATTTTGACAGTTCAGTAGCACCTACAATGCCACAAAGTGATCTAGAACATAAATTTACAATTAAGATATGAATTTTCACTAAATCTAGACATGGATAAGCAAGATGCAGATCAAAAAACAGATCAAAGGGCGGTTTGTTTACATTTGGGGTTAGGAGAGAGTAGATGGCTGATGGGAGAACAAAGAAATAAGCAAAAGCCAGAAGAATGATTTTACACTGACAAAAGTAAAGTAGTGTACCAAATTTGTTGTATGAAAACCCTGGAGTCATTATCGTACTCAAAAGCGAAATTGGAATGAGTGAGTGGACTACCAAGGACATACCATCCAATCGTGGATGCTAATTCCACAAATTTGGTAGGAGACATTGATGAGATTGGTAATACTAATACAACATATTTTTTGTTTGATTCAAAATAAATATAAATGTGAATTATATATGTTTTATCATTTGCAATTAGAAATGAAATTCCTTTTAAAATAAATGGCAATAATTATCTAGAAAATGAAAACTGAAAAATCAAAGCAAAGAACGAATAAGTATTCGTGCAAGAATAGAAAGAAGTATCCCTGCCTTTGGACGTGCTCCTGTTGCTCCAGCAGGAAGTTTTTTACTGAGTCGCTCCGTTTTTCCGGTGCTTATTAGGCTGGCCAGACCTTCGTAGTAAGTGTAGTGCGCTTCGCGCGTCAAGTCTTTTGTAGCACTTTCTTCCCTGCATGTGACACCACCCATGATTGAACTCTCTAAACTAATTTACCTTGTGCATCCTATTTATTGGTTGCCATTCTTGAAAGAAACTAACTAGGTGCCAGTCACAGATACATCTTAATTTGGCTTTCACAGAGCAGAAAAATAAAATATCAAAAGCACAATTAGGAAAAATAATGACTGACTTAGGCTTCCTCAGCCGCACACATACAAAAAAAGAGACTAACGGCGATTAGGAGTATCCAAAGCTACTCTTATACTCTTTAACCACAATGTTCATAAGATTACATGTCAGTAGTAGGGTGACTGACAAAATAGAGCTGTAGCTTTATCACTGATGCAAACTAAAGAAAGGTTACATGTCAATTGAGTTCGCTAGAATTCTAACTTAGTGAAATACCAAAATTACTAGGCAATGACAAGCAAGAAAGAAGGAGAGCTAATAATAATAATGCACCAAGCACCTGAATGCCATTAAGCAACTAGCAGAACCACACCAAAATGCACCACATTAAAGAGAGACCTGTTAATATGCAGCCTAGTGCAGAACCGGCAAATAAGTCTAGTGCTTTCCAGCAACCAGCCAAGCAGAACCCAACATTGAACTTTAGTAGCTAGAAACAACCAAAAGCATCAATCAAGCTCACTTTATTTCATGATGACAATTTACACTAATATGCAGTGATGTGAAGCTGAGCCAAGCCACAACTAGCAGGGCATGGAGTTCTTATATCCATCAACAACATGCCCATCTTCCACTTAAGAAAGGGTTGAAACTGAAAAGTCCCGATCCTGAGTGAAGCACAGCAAGCTAAAATGTCTTAAGCAGCTTTTCTATCTGTGCCGTGCAGTTTGCACCCATGATAGCCAAGTCTGGCCAGAACACTAAGGCTGTGTTTGGTTTAGGGAAAATTGTAGGAAAAAAAAATTTGATGGAAAGTAAAATTCATTATGGATTCCATCTTATTTTTCTTTGTTTGGTTTAGAATGGAAAATTTGAAGAAAAGTTTCAAAACTCCTTTTAATTTACATTAACTTTCCTTCTAACTTTCCACATAATTTTCTTTCCCTCGTATTTTTCATCTAAACCAAACATTGAATTTTATCAATTTTCCTCTACGTTTTTTCTTTCCACTAAATTTTCCCTAAACCAAACACAGCCTAAGTTCCCGAATCAATGCTCCTAAATTTATTGGAGCCCAATAAGGCGTGAATGAAAAGGGAAGAGAGCCCAAATTTATAGGGAGCTATCCAGAACATTATGGATATCCTATACAAACACATCTACTTCTATTCAAGGATATTTTCTGGAAACATTGTTTTTTTTAGCTGTTCAATAGAATTCACCCTAGCAATTCATTTTTATTTATAACTAATATAAATACCCATAGTCATTTACTTTTATACATGAATAAAAACTTAATTATGTGTTAGTTGTCTGCTATTCTACTTTCCAAAATTTCTTTGAATAAAGGATTGTCATTTCCTACTTGTTTTTAAATTTAGGGGTAAAACCCAAAAGGGGCCCTGAACTATCACCACTTACCTAATTGCGGTCAGAACTACCACGATTTTCAAAAAGGGTGCGATGAAAAAAAAATTAGACTGATTTTCTAAAATAAAATTTACCATTACATTCCTAACCTAATATTATTACAAGACTTAGATTTGTGTGCGAAAATTACGTCGTTTGTTATCAAAATAAATTATATCATTTTGCGCGCATAAAGAAAACGACGTATTTTGATAATCTAATGACTTAATTTTCACACACAAATTTAAGTCTTATAATAATATTAGGTTTGGAATATAATGGTAAATTTTAATTTAGAAAATCCGTCCAATTTTTTTTTCATTGCACCCTTTTTGGAAATCATGGTAGTTCTGACCGCAATTGGGTAAGCGGTGGTAGTTCAGAGCCCCTTTTGGATTTTTTCCCTTAAATTTATCATGAGATTGACTATGGCTCCACCACCCTCCGTCATGTCACTAAGTGCATTATACAAAATCAGCTCAACATAAGCTTAATTACTATACAAATTAAACATCCTGAATTACTACTAAAAATAAAAATAAAAATAAAAAACGATATCAAACATTTTAAGGTTAAACAGTCCCGACAGGGTATCACAACATCCACTTCCGCAGCCCTGCTCCTCCTCGACAGCGGCCTAGGCATCCCCAACCTAACCCTAAACGAAGTACACTCACCAATTTCTATCACATCGGCGTCGCTCAGGAGCGTGGGAACTCACGGATCGAGCGCGACGCCATTGAGGAAGGTCCCGTTAGAGGAGCCGAGATCCGTGACGAACCATTTATCTGAACAAACCTTGATGGAGAGGTGCTTGGTGGAGATGCCTTCATCCCTGATCTGTATGACGTTGTCCTTCCCGATGCCGACATTCTTCTTGAGCATATCGGACTTGAATTCGTAGGCTCGCATCATCTCCAGCCCCAGCGTCGTGCTCTCCTCGCCGATTTTTTTTATTTTTGTTTTAATGTTATTTTATGTTTTTCATATATGGTCGTATCTCTTTAATAAAATTAATAAATAAGAGTTCCAAATATTTCCAATTAGAAAAACCTAAAAATTGAGAATTTTTTTTTTATCAAAATCAGTTACTTATATTATAAGCAACACTTCGCTTCAGGATACACTGTTTATAAGAGGTTGTTAGGTTTTCAGACTTGCAGATGGTCATGTAGATATTTATTATTATTCCATAATTGTCTGATTCGAGCCGTTAGTAGTTAGTTACTCGCTAACGAATTTTTCTATGACAAGATTGGGTAGATGGAAATATTTAGATGCAGTGTTGGCATGTAATTCAAAGAAAGACAAATGAGGATTATTATGCTTTTAGTTTTGATGAAATAGTTTGACTTCTCTTACAGTAGGTCAGGCGTCAGTGCAGTTTGTCAGATTATTTTCCTTCATATAACAGGATTAATGTAGCACTGTCTACTGGTGGAATAACCAATTAAGATAAAACAACCAAATTTTATAAATGGGATTTTTGTCTATTTCACACATCATCTCTGCTTTGAGTTTACAATTGTGTGTATCTCTGATTTATTGCCTGATAAGCAATACATTTGGATTTTACGCGGGACCAAAAAATCCTTGAAGTGCCCAAATTTAGCAAATGCCTCCAAAATCCCAGAGTAGTTTCGAGCAATGACGGAACTGCGTATTGCTGAGGACGTGGTGAAGCCTGTTTTAAAAGATTGCTTATTAGAAAAATTGGGAGCCCATTGGAATTTTTCTGACAAATACTTCATAGTTCCCCAGAGAGCGAGGTGGAGTTCTGCGTAGTTAAGTAGGAGCGTCACATGTTAGTGCGACCAAAAGATGTGCTAAACTTTCCAACACCAGCTTGTGATAAGATTAAATTTAGAACAGGCTTGACCATTATATTTCTCGTTATTTGATGTATATAACTAGAGACGAGGGGTGACATCATTTCAAAGACTGAAATGTTTCCAAATAAAACTTGACAATATATAAAACTTAAAATGCAATAACTTACGACCTTGAGAGATCGAGGAGGCGCCGCATAAAATCTGTCGCAAGCTACCCTTTTTACTTTCTTTGAGATACTCATCTGCCGCTTGCAGAGCAGCCACAACCATTATTCCATGAGATTAATTTTCAGAGTTTCCCTCGTCAAGGATCAGTCCATGGTAATATAACAACAGATGTAGATAATCACATTAACGCATGGAGTGTTCACTCCCAATTGGCTGATAAAATAATCTTACCAGAAACTGCTAGATACTAGAATTTAGGTGATAAATCAAATATGTAATCAGATTCATTCTGCAGTCATAATAGAAAAAGTTGCAGAATCACAATAAAAAGCTACCATCAGAATATGATAGCTTGCCAGGAATTGTACATAAGCACTATGACATACCTTGGCTTCGAGTAATTTCCACTTTATGAAGAGCTGGTGTTTCTCTCCGGCTCCAACTGCTAGTTAGTTAATGGAAGGTTTGTGATGTTCTGTAGAGCCTGAACACACAAATACACATCAGAAACGTAGAGGCGGACATCAACACTCAACATATAATATCCTAGATCTATCAAATTTATGCACCACAGATCTTCAGTGTGGATCAGAATATGTTCTGAACTTTAAAGACGATCTTAATTACTCATAAATATGTAAAAAGTAGGGGCAAAAGACTACATGTCCAAGCTGGGGAGCAGCACCGCGTATTTGTTAGGTTGCCATAAACATTTCTTGACCCTTTTTCTTCCATTAGCGATTAAATGTTATGCTCAAAACTTTCTTTTATACAAGAAGACATGCAGGCTGACCCAACATGTAAAATACTGTAGAGTAACTGTTATCGGTTTCTTAATTGATGAAACACCCATCTACGGGTATTTCAGACTTCAGAGGACAGAAAGGAAAGAAGTGACCATGAACAATCAGCGACAAACATATACTGTCTACAGAGTTATGTGACCGAATCAACCAAATCTCAAACGGGGATAAGTCACAGTACATACGTGCCCAATAGAGCTTCCATGTCCTCTTCCTCAGCTTGGCAGACTAGTTTTTTTCAACACTCAACTTCCATATCACTTTCTGTTAGTTGGGTTTCAATTGGTCCACGCCCAATATGCACCTCCCCTTTTAGCTGTAGACGTAGCAACAGTAGATTTATTTTCCTGCATTTGCAAACCAAGAGCAAAAAGATCTTAACAAAATTGCCATTACTTTAAATATTTGTCACTACTAATGTGAAATGCAACAAACCACTACTTACTTTAGCCCACTATTTAACGCACAGATTCTGATCGAACCCCAATTTCGCAAGATCCTTGGGGGACCGGAAGCCGCGCTATTTCAACATGGATAAGATCCTAGCCGGACCTACGAGCCTGATTCGCTGATGCCTTTTCTGCTGGTGTTAACCGGGAACGTGTAGCGTATCGAGGCATCGCCGGAACCAGCATGGGTGGTTACAATCTGGAGGGCCGGTGCCGGAATCTGCATCCGGTTGGTCTGGTGAGCTGTCTGCACCGGAGCGGGAAAGGGAAACCGTGGCTCTGTGTCTGGACTCCAAGCAGTCGTGCCCGTTGGACAGCAGCTTGTGGCCGACCTGGGTTGGGGTGCAAATCATATTAGATAAAGTAATTTCTGGAGTTGATTGAGAATTTAAAGTTACACAAAGGTCTGAAATTACTATTTCAGTTTATTATAGCACATGCCCCAATTTTATACTTTTTCAAATTTTAAATGAATTGATGAGCTTTCTTTTATTTAGAGAAAATGACATAGGATGTATGTAATTAAAATGCTACATAATATGGTACTTTCAAAAATAAAGGTATACTCCCTCTGTCATCTTTTACATGTCACTTAATCAAAAAATTTTGTCTATTTTTATTTGTCACTTACTCCCTCTGTCCTCTTTTATATGTCACTTAACCGAATTTTTTTGTCCACTTTTACTTATCACTTAACAATTTTCGATGCATATTTAATATCAACAACTACCTTAAAACATCAAACATTAATCACTTCTTTATCATAATCAATAAAAAATCAATCATCACTAGTAATAATCTATCAATTTTACTTTGTGCACAAATTTTTTAAAAAAACACCAACCACCTACCCATTAAATTTGTTCAACCGCTAGCATTAACTTCACCTTAATCTACTCAAATTAACCTTAAACGACATGTATTAGAGGACGGAGGGAATAACAATTTTCAATGTGTATTTAATATCAACAACTATCTTAAAACTTCAAACATTAATCACTTTTTTATCATAATCAATAAAAAAATTATTCATCACCAGTAATAATCTACCAATTTTACTTTTTGCAAGAATTTTTTTAGAAAAACACCAACCACCCACTCATTAAATTTGTTCAACAGCTAGCATTTACTTTACCTTAATCTACTCAAATTAATCTTAAACGACATGTATTAGAGAACGGAAGGAGTATGTAATTAAAATGCTACATAATATGGTACTTTCAAAAATAAAGGCATAACTACTTAAATTTTAAATTCTCAGTTTTTATATTTTTGGGCCAACTTTTAATTTTGCAATACTCAATCAAACCCAAAAATATTTCTACATTACCCTAAAAGACATTTACGTCAAACCCATACGTAGCTGCCAAATCTATCAAGTACATTCCTTACTTATCTGATATTTTTAGAACCCCCAATCTTATTTATAGTCCTTTTTTTTAATCTCCCTAATGCTTTGGAGCTTCTTTAAAAAAAAATTGCACAAATCTTTTCTACGAAAAAATAACAATTTATTTCATATTATTGAATCATAATTTATAAACAGACCCTCAACAAACATTTCTTTCACTAAAATACTAGTCAAAACAAGGTCAATGTTACAATAGTGGCCCCAACAATGCAAAGTACACGTAAGGGTTGTTGGAGATATTATCAACATTACATTAGGAAATCACTGTCTGGCTGAGGCGGCTGCTTCTGCTATATATATGTAGTGTAGATTTAATCAAACAAAACAAGAAAAAGAAAGAGAGAGCATTCAAATAGGATGGCTAATTGTATTATATTATTGACCACCTATATAGCCACCAACACCAACCATTCTCAAATCCCAACTACTAGAGTTGCATATGGCTTTTTGACTTATAAAAGAAAATCCCAACTCCAGATCACTTCATATCTCAAACACCTCCTCAGAAAAGGTTGACTAGCTGGGAACAACAGCTACTAGAGTGCTACAATAAAATGGCTTCATTCTCAGTATCGAGAGTTGGTGTCTTGGTGTTGTTGATCTTTGTGCTTCTTGCAGCTGCTGCCATCAGCTCAGATGCATCAAGAGGCCAGAAGCTGAAGAAGACTGAGATGAGTTTCTACATGCATGATTGGGAGACTCCCACAAAGGAAGAAAACGTCACCAACATAATCATTGCCGGCAAGCCGAAAACCAAATGGTACATTCTCACTTTCGGATCTCTATTTGCATATGACGATGCCATCACTACCACCATTGACCGCAAGTCGACCGAGCTGGGGAGGGCTCACGGGATATATGTGAACACCGCGCTGGACGGCTCAGACTTGCATATTTTGGTATCATTTTTGTTCACCAACAAGGCGTACAACGGAAGCACGATTGAAATCCAGGGCGCTGATAGGCTGCTGCAGCCGACGAGGGAGGTTTCCGTCGTGTCGGGGACTGGTAAGTTCAGGCTGGCGAGAGGATGGGCCAGCATCGAGACGGTCTTCCTCGACATTCCTCAGTCAAACGCCATTTTGAGGTGGAACCTTACTGTCTTCCACTACTGATTAAAACAGCTGCAACATGTCCCGGCAGCGGCGCCACCGGAGATTCTTTCCACTAATTATTCCTTTTATCAGAATACTTTACTTTTAAATGCCGAATGCGTATGTATCAGAAGATGCAGTTGCATCTGCTACACGTTGAAATAATTATTTGAGAGCTT
>NQLW01000099.1:21994-36813 GCA_002312845.1 Kalanchoe fedtschenkoi
TGGATAGTTTTAAGACAAGATTGAAATCTGCCACAAATCTTTTAGTGCGCTTTCAACAAGTTAAGAATCAAACTCAAAATTAATGGACATCAAACTCAAAATTAACGGACTCTACTTATCAGTTGAATTAATTCTTGCTACTTTTCATCTCCTCATTCATTTCTCCTCTCCCTCCCAAGACGGACGAGAAATTTTTGGGTGGACACATTCCGTTTGAAAACTATCAATAAGGAACATAATATTTTGAAAAGTCAAAGTGACACATGACGGTTTTTCATTGAATTTTAATTTTTTTTAATTTTCAACACGCCACTGGTCAAAGTACCACACGTGAAGACTGTGAAATGATGAATCTACCGTCCATGTGATAGATTGTATTCACGTACCCACTACACTTTCATCTTCCCTTTTCTCCCTTTTCCTTCTAAAAATCAATTCAGACACACTCATATATTTATATCAAATTTTTTGGATGGATACGGTTCACATTATTATTTCAAATTATCAAAACAGGTTTAAATTCCACTAGTAGATGAATGTGAAGTCAGCATCTTAAAGGAATAAAATCCGACCTTAATATTATTGGGAACGAAATAATGACTAGAAAGATACTATTTCAATCTACTAAGAGTGCAATAATGGGCATCAGTTTCTTAACCGTACCCCATCATCACCATTTGTGACACCAGCCATTTCTCTTACAAACATCAAGCTTCCCTATGCTCAAATCGCACAGGCGCTCCGGGCCGCAGTCGTGGTCTCTCAAATAGTAGTAAGCTCGAAATCTCTTGCTCACCATCGTGTCCTGAAACTGCACGGTGCAGGTCCACCTAGTCGTTCCAAACACGTTGGGTCGGAACGTGATGGTGTACCGCCCGCTCAGCGGGATCGAGTTCCACCCCAGGTCGTCTTCCTTGCTAGCGCAGTGAAGTTTTATGTCGGAGACATAGTCGTTCACCAGCATCACTCTCACGACCGGGTGGGGCGCGCATTCGACGTGGGCTTGGAGAAGCCAGAGGCAGACGACCAAGCAGGCAAATGTTGTTGTTACTGTCGTGTTGGGTTTCATGGCGTTTTGTGAACGTGTGTTTCTTGTGGTTCCACTGGTGGGGGAGGAGTTGCAGAATAATATTTTGGCTTGGTGGTGTTATATGAATGCTGGTGTGTTTCTTCTGTGAAACGTATGAATATTTTGGAGCAGTTACACAGAAATTGAATATAAATATGTTGACTATCAATATAAATGTAATTATGATATACTATACTAATAAAGGCATTGGTTGTCCAACGGATTGGTTCGAAAAAAATTAAAAATTAGACAAATTATTAGTCATCTCTTTTTAAAATATAAAACTGTAAACCGAACAAGTTTTTAAAATTTGAAATCGAACCGGACCGAACCGAACCGAACCTCCCAGGAGCGTCGTATGGACAGACACCCGAGATCCTATTCTGTTATATATATACAAGTATTGGTACCCGTCGTTCCGACGGATTTGGTTCGGTTCTGTTCGAGAAAAATTAAAAATTGAATCAAATTATTAGAACAAAAATTTGAAACTGAAATTTAAAACCGATCCAAACCGATCAATTACAAACCGAACCAAACCAACCTGTTTCAAACCAAACCGAGCCAACTGGGATCGATCGAACCGAACCGACCGAACCGAACCGATCCGATCAGACCGAACCGATCCCATCAGACCGAACCGAACGACCCGAACCGACCGACCCGAACCGAACCGACCCGACCCGGATGGAGCGACGCTCCCATCCTATTCTGTTATTATAGTAGATATATAGATGTCCTTAGTTATACAATGCTACATGCAAAAAATAAAATATTAATTACACATTTAATTATGGGTCTGATGGATATATTGTAATCTGGGCTGTTGACCAGAACCAAATTGAAACATAGTTATATTATTCGGTTTATTTGTATTTTCAAAATTAAAAATCGAATCAATTTACAATGATTTGGTTCTGGACCCAATTGATTAATTTCAGTTCGATCAGAAGTTGAAAACCTATTTATTTTCATGTAACTCTTACTTAATAATAAATTCATAAGTAAGAAAAAGTAAATATTTTTGTTGTTTGTTATACACCGGAATTGTGTCATAACCAAATATATCACCATCAAATATTAATTAGGTAATAGAACAAGAACAACTACATCCATATTAACTTTATTTTTATTTTAATGATTCAATTTTTGGTTCGATCAAAAAGTAAATGATCTAAACCCATAATCGAATCATAATAATTAAGATTTTTTGAATCGGTTTGACGATTGATGAATCATTAACCATCAAAATTAAATTATTTTGAAACAAATTGAACTGATTTGTTTTGGTTTTCAGTGGGACCGCCGAACTATAAACAGCCATACTATCAGGATATATATTATATATTTAAGTGGCTAAAACTATAATGTTATGAAAGATATTTAGATATTTAAGGCTGTGTTTGGTTTAAGGAAAATTTGAAGGAAAAGAAAATTTGAGGGAAAATAGAAAGAAAATGAAATTCTTGAAGGATTCCATCTAATTTTTCCTTGTTTGGTTTCATTAGGAAAATTGTTTGGAATCCATTTCATTTTCCATGATCATGAAAAGTTTTATGGAAAAATACGTCAAAAATATCAACATTTCATCACTTCATACATTGAATTTGATGAAATACATTGAATTTGTTTAAAAATTGATTATTTGTTTGAGATACGTTGAATTTGATTGGATTGATTTATTAGAGATAAGAATTACATTTTCCATCAAATTTTCCACCTAATTTTCTTTCCCTCCTATTTTCCATCTAAACCAAACAATGAATTTTACTAATTTTTCATCAAATTTTCCTTTCCTCCTAATTTTCCATAAACCAAACACAGCCTAAGGGTTTTAAGATTTTAATATTTTGATAAGGTTTTTAAGAATTTTTTTATGGAAAATTGGGCCAAAACCCAACCTCACTGCTTCAAACAGAATCTCAAAACATAGTAAGCAATAGAAGGATCAATTTGACAGAGGCTTAGCCCGATAAAACATATCCCTCAAACTTTTTCTTCGGAACGGCCTCTTTTGCAAGCTTGTCAGTCAAGTAATTCCCATCACAATTAGGAAGGAAGCTTTACCTTCTCTCTATAAAATTAAAAACTAAAAAATTAATAGGGAGTGGAGAAGGAGGTTTGGGGCAGGCCTCCTCCTCATACAATCACTGGCCCCCTTTCGCCTAGCCGACAGCCCTCGCTATCATCAGCCATCACAACTTAAGCCTCACAGCCACCCCCTTAGGCCTCTTGGTCACCCTTCTCATGGCCTCCGGCCCTCTCCCTCGCGCCGAGGTCTGCTACGAGCGAGCGGCCTGTGCCCCACCTCGCGTAATTAGTCATTTTTTATTACATAGTGTTTATCAAGTTGCATAAACACCAATAAAGATTTGTCATATGAACATAAAAATTAGAATTAATCGATTTTCGCCATCTGCCACTTAATTTAAAAATCACTTATGAGTTCAAGTAGTTTATAACTGTAGTCCGGTAGTGCATTTGTCAATTGAACCATTTCAATAAATTCATTGGTCACAATAATTTTAATTTTTTAAATAATTACACGTCACGCGTTCATTCATTGATAGTTTCACATCATAAATACAAATTTTCTATATCTTACTTTCACAATAAGGATTTGCATTTGTTTCTCATTGTGGCGTTTTGGTGAGGAGCACCAAATGGGAGAAGAGAGAATTTATACACTCGGACAAGAAGCTCGGGGAAGTAGAAGCGTCGGCCTCCCACTCCTCGGCCAGGCGACGCTGAGGAGTGGCTTGCTTATATATGCAACTCAACTCTCTGGAGCTCAAAACGTGAGATGTGTGGAGGTTGGGGTGTCAGATAAATTATTGACACAGAGCACTTGATAAATATTTCACATCGACTAGTAAGAATAAAATGAAGTGACTTATATTGAATTACTGAAACAAAAATCATAAGCTTACACTTTTGAATCACAGTGAAATACAATTTAATATGAGCCGATCTGAAATTTAATCACATATCATTAAACTACGCGATCGACGGAGTCGACTTTCATCCACTCGATCTCAATCCTCGGTCGGCCCCGGATGGGAAGATAGCAATCTCGCAATCTTCTCCCATGCTCAAAATCTGCAACCCATCTCTCCTAGTGTTGTTGTCCCTTAAGCTCCACTCCAGGCTGTGCGTGCCATTTTGTTCCACCTTTTCTTGTTTCACGCTTTGTCGTTTAGCTGTTGGAAACATATGCCAAACGCTGACGCGCCCACGTTCAACAACCAAATCTCGTACGTACCAAAAAAAAGAGCATAAATATGATTCCCCAACGTCTATTCAATCAAACATGTTAAGTGCTTAAATCAACCGTTAAAGTATACCCTATGTCCCTTTGTACTTACTTATTTATTAATATATTGTGAATTAAATTTTGGATGTAAATTATTCAAAATTTAAATATCATAAAATTATAATGAAAATATATTATCAAAGTAGAATTCAATACGAATATGTTGTAATCTATCATCATAATTATAATGTTTATCATAAAATTTTACATAAAAAATAATAAATCAAACTCAAATATATAAAAAGAAAACGATAAATAAAAAAGGATAGAGCGTTTAAACATTTTGCATTACTTGCTTATAAACCCATTTTAATTTTTTAGAATCTTATAACCCCATATTATATTCATCGCGTGGTAATAAATTATTATTAATCAGTGACCAAAGTGAAAAAATAAAATTGATACTATTGTCTCAGACACACCTAATAATAAATTTTTGTTCACCCAACAAAACCCCTATATTATTGTTAATTTCAGATGAAAGTTTTTTTTTCCATTCCAATTTTCCGTTTTATTTATTTTTCACTCTAGCATACTTTTTAAAAACGAAATTGTGAACTGTAATTTTATTTAAACAACTGCAATAATGAAATGTGATTTCATAAAAAAAAAACTTTAATACATATTAACACATTGCTTTTTTAAAAAAAAATATCAGACAAAGAAGGAATGACAGAATAATAAATAATTGAAAATTTTTATATCACAGTTAACATATATACAATATTTCATTTAAATTAATTAAAATTAGTTCCGCACAATTTTCGTTGGGGAAAAAATACACGATTCAATTAAATTTAATAAAACAAATACTTAATAATTTTATTTAAAACAGAAGCAACCAGTTACATCTAATCAATAACACCTATGGATGAAAATAAGAGTAAAAAAAAATTCGCACTACCACATTATCGCAAACAAGTATTTTTATCAAATTTTTGGAAATTTTAAGAAAACACAAAATTTTAAACACTTGACATTAATTTATTCATTTTTTCCTAATTACTTTGTTAATTAGAATTAATAATTTAATTATAACTGTAATTAAATTTCAAAAAATTTCTCTTTCTTTTATCAATTATTATAGCAAATCTTATTTGATAGTCAAATTTTGGGGGACATATATACTACTTTGTCAATGATGATTCTGTCTAGAATCTAAGCTAATTTTTTTTATACAACCTAGCGTTTATGATTATGAGATGGGTTGATGCTGAGATTAAATTTTGAGTTTTAAATAAAATTATAATTAACTAATTAGTTAAATTAATACTTTAATTAAGTACGTAATTACTAAAAAAGAACACATACCTTATTTTTAATACAAATCTTCTATTTGAAAAAAAACAATAAAATTCAAAAGGGGTTCTGAACTACCACCACTTACTCAATTGCGGTCAGAACTATCACGATTTTTAAAAATGTTGCAACGAAAAATAAATAGACTGATTTTCTAAAATAAAATTTTTCATACATTGCTAAACTAAAATTATAAGACTTAGATTTGTGTGCGAAAATTAATTCGTTTAGTTATCAAAATAAATTATATCATTTTGCGCATATAAAGAAAAAGATGTTTTTTGATAACAAAACGACATAATTTTCACACACAAATCTAAGTCTTATAATTATATTAAATTAGAAATATAATAGTCAATTATATTTTAGAAAATCAGTTCAATTTTTTTTCACCGCATCCTATTTGAAAATCATGATAGTTCTTACCGTAATTGAATAAGTGGGGTAGTTCAGGATTTCTTCTTTTGAAAAAATTGGTAATACATACCTTATTTTTAATTTTTTAATTAAAAATAACAAATTATCTCCCGCAAACCTCTTCACTCCTACTTAAACACCACCACGAACAAATCTCTCAACCCAAAACCCTACAACCTCTCCGGCGCCGGCCAGCACCGACCTCCCAACCACAATGGGTCTGCGTCGCGATCGGCAGTACTGCTACGCCGAGCGGAAGCCATGCACGGCCTGGGCCATGCTCTACTTCAAGGACTGCCTCTGCAATCTCAGGGACGAGGTCTCCTTCGGGCTCGGATTGCTCAGCGTCACCTGCTGGGCCTTCGCTGAGGTCCCCCAGATCGTCACCAATTTCAGGGCCAAGTCCAGCCAGGGGGTTTCGCTCCTCCTGCTGCTGACGTGGATCCTCGGGTTGGTCTGATGCTTCGTTTGTTGCTTGGATTTTTGAGGTCTGGGTTTGATTTGTTTGTTCTGATTTTGCAGCGATGCGTTCAATCTGGTTGGCTGCGCTCTGGAGCCTTCTACAGTGAGATGACTCCACTCCTCAACTTCATATTTATTTATTTATTTATTGAATTAATTGATATTAAGTTGTTCTCAATACATCTCCTCCTGATCTTAGTTACTGGTGTTTTTCTGCAGCTTCCAACTCAATTTTACACAGCTCTGGTGAGTTCATGAGTGATATCAAGTTCTGTTTTTCTATTCTTATTTTCTGTTAATAAGTAAATATTAGCAATATGTTCGTATGGAATTCTACGATGGTGAAGTAGTCGTTGTGTTAAAATCTCTGGGGCATCTAACTTTGTGAGTCTTTACCAATAATTTAAAATAATAATCATAATAATATGTTTTGGGGTCAGCTATGTAGTTAGATTTGTGGATTGATATGTTGCAATGAGCTGATTGTGTTCGGCTTTTCTGCAGTTATATACTGTGGGTAGTGTGATACTAGTGAGCCAGTGTATATATTACGACCGCATTGTGCCGTGGTTGAGGAACACCGGGAAGAGAGATCGCCGGGTGAGTGAGATTAGACACAAAGAGCAATCGAGTTAAGTCCCTATTCTGATTTTGGAGAGCCAGACTTGAATTTGGTTTGTTGTGTGTGGCTGGCAGGTTGTGGCGCTGGAGGAGGCAGAGAATTCGGTAGCCGAGCCGTTGTTGTGTCAGAAACATGTGGGATCCGGCAAGGAAATTGATTACGTGCAAGGCGCTCACCCGGTGCCCAGAAGCCCTGCGTATTACACGTAAGGGACTCAAAACTCTGCTCGTTGTTTGGGCCATTGTGTGGTTTGATCACTGCTATCTTTGTATTGATGAGCTTGTTGTGACTTTCAGTTCGGCGAGATCATTGGCTACTAGTCCCTCGGCTTCGACTTTCGAGGCTAGGTTCCTCAACTCAGTCGGAGAACAGAATACGCAAAACTCGCCATCGAAGGCGGGTTCGTTCATAAGTCAGTCACGAAGAGTTGTGAATGTGGTATGTTAAAACCGTTTTCTCTTTTCCTTTTCTTTTCCTGTTAGTGTTGCTTTTACTCGGATCAAAACGATCTTTTCTTGCTTGAATTGCCCAGGTGGTGGGATATGGGACATTCGTCGCTGCTGCTAATCTGCCTGATCAAGCGAGGGCTTATCGCACTTTTCACCGATATGAGGCAATGTTGTTGGTAAGTCGTCGAGAAAACTGTTATACTTCGTTCTAAAACTTCAAAGCTATAATAATGAGGCAGGAGCTGCGCTAATACCCTGACGTACTGTTGCAGCCAATCGGAAAAGTTGCTGATGAGAATCGGTCTGACCTTTACGGACAACTAATGGGGTGGGGGATGGCTGTTATATACATATCCGGGCGCCTTCCTCAGATCTGGCTCAATGTGATTGATTAGTTTTACTAGTTATTGCTTATGGATTATGAGTGACGGACGTTTTTAATCGTGATGTTTTGTCCTGATTGGAACTCCAGATGAAGAGGGGAAACGTCGAGGGCTTGAGTCCTCTTATGTTCATTTTTGCGCTGGCCGGAAACATCACTTACGTCTTAAGGTAATAATACTCACCTCCCACTCCCGGCCTTCATTTTTTTTCATTCACCAAATGGTAGCTAACTTATTGATAAAAAATGTTTTATGATTCAGCATCTTGGTGAGGAGCTGCAAGTGGATTGATATAAAAGCGAACATGCCTTGGCTCCTGGACGCCTTATTTTGCGTCTCGCTAGATCTCTTTGTACGTTTCGACACGTTTTCGTTTTACAATTTGATCCGATAGAACTTGTGGCTATCGAATCTCAGCTTTTCTTTTATTTTTTCTACCTGAACGCTTATTTTCCGTGATGGCTGTTTGTTCAGATTCTGCTCCAGTTCATATACTACAGATACAAATGGAGCAAGCGGAACAGATGCAGCCACCTGCCGGAAGCTCGGGACATTCTAGCCTGATATGCTGACAAAACCAAAAGCTAAAACCATAGCTATCGTAAACTAGAGAATTCGGCAGGTTACAAAGATTCAGGGACATTTGGGTGTGTCCATGTTCTTCAGACCTCATTGTTAGAAAAGGAAATCTGGCTCCAGATTCAGGTGGCCGGCATCTAAAATTCTCCTTTCGATTTACATATTATTTTTTGTCTTTGCTATCATTGCATTGTTGGATCATCAGATCTTCAATGCACCAAATGGCACCATTCATCAAAGGTGAGAGTGTAAGATGAGTATCTTCTGCTCAATCTGTTACTGTCATTGAACTTAACCTCTGAGCTGTAATGCTCAGCTTTCAAACTAGTAAGTTCTATCAACTTCCAACTGCAACTGATGCTACATCCGAATTTACTTTCTTCAGAAAATGAGACTGATATAGTCTGAGTTTGCAGTTGGATCACAAAGTGAGTACAGGATTCATAAGAGAAATGAATTGCCAATTCATATTATCCTAAGGCCACATTAGTTACAGCCAAGTATTATTAATGGGAGACTGAAAGCGAAATGGAAACAAACGAAAGTTAGGAAGGGGTGTGAATTTATTCTTGTAACATCAGGGCCCGGTAGCTGTCTATTGAGTCGTGACATGGAGCCTTAGAATTCCTCAGAAGCAAACAAAATCTTCAAGTTGAATATTAACTTAGAACTTCTCTTCCCTCCCTACCGACAGATTTCGCTTTCAGAAAACTCTAGCTCCAAAAATCAAAATCAGAGTCCGGAAATTTCAGAACACCAAGTTGTTTTTCTTCCCATGATATCAAAACTGGAACTCTAGTTCACATCTAAAACTTAAAAATACAGGTCGAAGCCAAGTGAAATTGTCATGCAATGAATTTATCAAGAAGGAACCAGAATGGAAGAAACTTTAACGACTGTATATGATGTCCAAACTACACTGTTAAAGCGTGAAGCTTGGTGTGGTGAGCAAAAACAGACAAAAGGAAATGCTGACATCCATTAAATTAATCCTGGGTTCATAGTTGCAAGATTGATCATGATCCTGGCTGCAAAAGATGCACTAAAAAAAGAACCTATACTCTTGGACTATGCAGAAAAATGATTCTTTCATAATTTGACAACTTCAATCGGAAAAATAATGGAGCAGATGCCAGTAAGCACATATCCAGAAAAGAAAAAAAAAAACAGTAGTTGCAGGCAAGCCCCATTTCCTGCACCCAACTCTTCGTATGACAACTAAGGACATTGGCACACCAAACAAGCAATCACATACTCACCAAATGAACACCAAAACTGATATTTTAAACTACAACAGCACCAGACTATCCAAAACCCAGCCGGGTTGTATCAGAGAAATGGTGAACAAGAGATTAAAAATGTCTGCCCAATTTCATTCAGATTTCAGAATGAATATTTGGGTGCCCAGTCTTATTGCAACAGCAATATACCCTTTGGGTTTTTATACAACAACAAAATATGTATGTTCTCCTTAGGCAATTCACATACATGTGTATATATGTAGCAGTAGTGTAGTAGTAGTAGTAATATACAAATACTACCAGCGCAACCGACAGCAAAACTCAGTCACTTTTCTGCAAATCCACATCTTGAAATCCCAGTAATGAAAAACCATATCAATAGCGCACCATCATCACCACGGGACTCCATTCAGATTTGCAGGAGAGCACATACCTGAAAACTGTCAGGCCGTCATCATCCGCGCCAGAAGGATCCTTCCAGAAGCTTCACGAATCGAAGGCGAAGGGCGTCTGCAACAGGTCATACGGCGCCCAGAGCGCGTCAATCGGACACGGCCGGTTCGCATCCAGCCTCACCCACGGCTTTCCCTTCCCACTCCAATGCAACAGACTCACCGGCCCGGCGTGCAAATCCCGGCACAGCCCCCGGTAATTGTCCCCGCCCAGCCCGTGCTGGTTCCACTTGTGATCCACCGGCGCAATCCGCCCGGCGAAAACTAGCAGAAACGGAGGCAGCGATCCCAGCTCGTAGATCCGCATCCGCTTCTGCAACTCCATCCACTCCTCTATCCGCCGCGTGTAGTCCCCACCGCGCCACCGATCCAGGTCGATTATCATCACTCCGGTGTTGAAATAGCAGGCGCGGAGATTTGAAAACGTCAGCGAGAGCGACGGGTTGGACCAGAAGGAAGGCGTGAAGTATGAGGTGAAGTTCGCGTTGCAGTACTCCGGAGCTGCCAGTACGGCGCCGTTTGATAAGTCTGTGGACGCGAGCTGCGCGATGTCGTCGACGAGAATCAGATCGGAGTCCAAGTAGACGACGCGGCTGACGCAGCGCGGCAAAATGCTGGCCAGGTAAGAGCGCGCGTAGTTCAGCGGGCAGTCGAGCGCGGAGCGGATGGAGGTGGAGATGAGGCCGGAGACAGCCGAGTCATCAAACTCGTACACTCTGAAGCTCAGGTAAGGAAACGAAGCTGCAATCGTCGATCGGAGATCCGCCAGGTTGGCGGCAGAGGAAGCGACGAAGTGGAAGCGGACGTTTTCCGGACAGGAGGAGTGCTGGAGGATGGAGAGGATGGCGGCCATTGATCCGCGGAGGTAGACGGCGTCGAGCGTCATGGCGACGTGGATAGCGTTGGCGGAGCAGATTCTGGTGCCTTCATCGTCGGCGCTGTTGAGTGTCGGACAGGTCCGGGAGTTGTAGAACTGCGGAGCTTCTTTGAAGGTCTGGCGAGGAGCAGAGACGGCAGCGGCGCAGGAGGAGGAGATTACGTTGGAAAAAATGGCGACAGCAAGGAAGGCGGCGGCGGCGGCGAGGAGTGATTTCATGATGGTTTTGAAATCTGGGTTCGAAGGTTTGAAGACGGGTTTTAATATGAATGCTTCACACGCCTGCTTGGCTCGAATTATTTGTTACAATAAATACTTCAAATAAACTATCACTCTCTTTCAGGGAAAACGCGGTTTCTCAATTTCGAGGAATTTAAAATTAATTATGTTTTTTTTATTTAGAAATGATAAATATAAAGAAAATAAACACACCCCCAATCACCTGAAATCTTGCGGTCAATCGGTGAAACTCTTAGCTTGATGGCCAAAATTAATTATGTCCGAAATATTAGTTTAGGAGAAATTCTTAATTGAGTTGTAGACACCAATGACTATACGTTATATGATATTTGAAAAGTAAAAAAAATTAAAATTAAAGACGAATTGTCCCATATTATTTTTATTTTAAAAAAAAAAATATGTGACGGCTCGTAATAAGTTGTGTCCACGGACCACCACCTAAGAATTCCTCCGAGTTTATAGGTTCATATTGAGGACGACTAAATTAAAAACTGTAAAACATAAAGACATAGACATAGTTTTAAATTATAATCATTAATCTTTAGTATATGCCTTCTTAATTACTTCATAATTTTGGTTATACACATCTTTTAGAGTGAAAACTATATATTTTTAATTATCTATTTTTTTTCCGCTATAGGTCACACATCTCCTCAATTTTGATAATTAAATCAGATTCATTACGTATCAACTCACGTATATCTCCAACGCATACATCTTCATCTGTACAATTAAAATTTGAACATAGAGATTATTAAACAACAATCCAAAACACTGAACCCTCTTATTCTCTGACTTGTATATTTGCATTTGCTCATTGAAATTAGTCTGTTTTGAAATTTGAATTGTAACTTTGGATCCAAGTCAAGTTTGTGCCATGAACACATTTACACATTTTCTACATTTGAAATTATTTCAACTTTGGCTGTCTGGCCAATAATATAATGCATAGCCTGCTTGTTCATTTGAATTTTTGTTAAGCTCACTGTGTGGATTGGTTGCTGTTTCCTCACTCAGGATTTGATGATATATCAAGCCTGGTCTGTAATTATTTGATCATTAGTTACAATATATTCATTAAAAGAAATTAAAACAACATTGAAATATACTTCATCCCTCATTTAATAGTTGTTATTTAAGGTGAAACTGAATAGATTAGAGATATATTAATATATATATATATTTTTTAAATGTCGTATAAAATGAAAAAATATGGTGCATTCTTACTTGTATAGAAGAATTTTTTATGGATTATAATAATAATAAAGTATTTTATTTCTTATTTTTAATGTAGGTGATATTTTTAAATTTACATTTGAATTGTTAAATAACAAGTACATACAAATAAATAGGTGTTAATTATGTGACAAATAAAATATGAAAAAATAAAGTAGTTAACAAAAGCTCCATCCCTCTTGAAATATTTCATGCGTGATTCTTTAAATCATAATTTAATCCATTGTATTTATGTGAATTATTATAGTAAATATTTGGCATGTGTTTATATGATCATTAATTATAATATTCATTAAAAGAAATTAAAACAATATTGAATTGTAATTTAACACTCCATCTGTCTTGACATATTTGACTTTTGAGATAATAATTTTATTCATTATTTTAATCTGAAATATTATATTAAATATTATTATAATGGGATCAATATATTAGTATTTATCAATATTTAATAATATATATAATGATTTTTTACCATTTATATATATTAAGGCTGTGTTTGGTTTAGGAATTGGAGGAAAGTAAAATTTGATGGAAAATTTGTAAAATTCATTGTTTGGTTTAGATGAAAAATAGGAAGGAAAGAAAATTAGGTGGAAAATTTGATGGAAAATGTAATTCTTATCTCTAACAAATCAATCCAACTAAATTCAATGTATCTCAAACAAATAATCAAATTTTAAACAAATTCAATGTATTTCATCAAATTCAATATATGAAGTGATAAAATGTTGATATTTTTGACATATTTTTTCATAAAACTTTCTATAATCATGAAAAATGAAATGGATTTCAATCAATTTTCCTTGATATTTTCCTAATGAAATCAAATAAGGAAAAATTAGATGAAATCCTTCAAAAATTTCATTTCCTTTTTATTTTCCCTCAAATTTTTCTTTCCACCAAATTTTCCTTAAACCAAACAGAGCCTAAGTGGTTAGAAAAACTTATCATTTTATTTGACATTTCAATGAAAATTGAAGCTCACGTTTTAACAATGTATTTTTTTTAGATGCAGTATTGGAGTTTGGTGGAGGGACGACGCCTTAATTATGAACGTTTGTATTTTTGTGGTTTAATCAAAATGAAGAGAAGTTGAAGGCATGTTGATGGAGATGGTTTGAGATGATTCTTAAGGGGGTTTTGGGCCCTTTGGCGACCAATGTGGCATGTGGTATTATTGAATTTTGATTCACACTTTCTCGAAGCTATTAGTATGATTTGATGAGCCAAGCGCGACACATATTTTTGGTATATGGTTAGAAATTGATCGGAATTTTCTAATCATTTTCTTGACAGTTTTAATTTTTTTATTGAATGATCAGAAAATAGCCGAAACATATCCTGTTAATGGTGGGAAAAAAATTTGTATATTCTCATAATGTGTTGAGTGGTATTTTTTTTATATGAAATAGTTGACCAATAGCATGGTAATGGGTATCAATACCATAGTTATCAGAACCGGACCGGCAGATGGTTGTTTTTTATATGAAATAGTTGACAAATAGCATGGTAATGGGTATCAATACCATAGTTATCAGAACCGGACCGGACGGTTCGACCGGTTGGACCGGGAACCGGACCTGGTACCGGTCCGATTTGAAATTAATATCGGGTTGCATACTGAACCGGAAAAAATTGGATAAACCTTCTGATTTTTTCAAAATTAGTGAACCGGATCGGTATGGTTGATTTAGTGTAATTGATGGCTTAATTAAGGTTAAATTAAATCAAAGAATTATTTTAAATAATAGGGAGGTGTCGGGACTCGAACTCAAGTCTTCTATATTTTAGGCGACACCATTAACCAAATAAGTTATCTAAGTAACATGTTTTATTATTTACAATTATCACCTTAGACTTACTATATTATAATTATTGTAAGTAATTGAACTGGCTGTCGAACCGGTTTGAACCGCCGATTCAACCGGAAGACCAAGAACCGGGACCTTGGCCGGCTCGATTTCCGATCCGGTTCTGATAACTATCATCAATACGTTCATATCGAATTCTACTTTTATAGTATTTTTATATGATAGTTTTATCATCTATATTTTAAGAGACTTACATTCAAAATTTATGTATTTCACTTAAATTCTATGTAAAATGGATTGAGAGAATATTGGCCAATGTACTAAGTTAACTATAGCTCGATCAGTGTAATGTTTACAAAGGATGAA
>NQLW01000099.1:38481-48597 GCA_002312845.1 Kalanchoe fedtschenkoi
TGAGCTTTAAATGATGATACACTCCAAGCCGAAGAGGATCAAATTCTATTGAATAAACTGTTTGAGGTTCTGCTCACAAAGCTAGCAACTCAGTGATCGCGTTCATATTGGCAACGAATCGAACTAATTAAAATTAAATATATGAATAGTAATTAATGTACAAATGAATTGTGAATAGAACATGTTTCCTAAATCCTTTTAATGCAACTGTAAAGCATGTCATATTTTGAATATTTGTGTCGGTGTTTTAACGTTTGGTAGAAGTATGTGGATACACGAAAGTCTCCGAAATATCTGAAAATTAATAGTATCATTATTTATTAAATACTCTCTCTTCCTTTTTACATATCACTTAATTGAATTTTTTTTGTTCACTTTTACTTGTCACTTAACAATTTTTGATGCATATTTAATATCAACAACTACCTTAAAACATCAAACACAAATCACTTCTTTACATAATCAATAAAATATTTATTCATCATCAGTAATAATCTGTCAATTTTACTTTTTGCACTAATTTTTTCAAAAAAATAGTAACCACCGCCTTACTAAATTTGTTCAACCGCCAGTATTAATTTCACTTTAATATATTTAAATTAATCTTAAACGACATGTATTAGAGGAATTAGGGAATAATGTAGAGTGTGTGAACGGAGGGAATGTGTGGTTCCTGATATATGAAAAAAAAAATTTAATTCACTGCGGGAAAGAGTGATTCCTTCATTATTATTTTTTAATTTTAAAATTTAACATTATATTTTTCATCTAATTTTCACTCTTTTAATTTGTCATAAACCAAACAAATGATTCTTCCTCATTTTTTTTCCTTTTCCGAAAATTTTATCTCAACCAAACATAGCCTACATCTCTGTAAACATAATGATAAAAAATGTTACTAGCTGGAATAATTGATAATTTCTTTTACTTACATATTCACTGAGGATTTTAAAGTTTTCATGAAGTGAGCTTCATGGCATTCCCTGATAACATTAATTGATAAATTAGTGGGGTTAAGTATCATATTAATTACTCTATTTACGTCCCGATTAGGAAGGAATGTTGACTAATGAAGATGTTTTACTAATGACTTGAATCCGCTAAAGGTATGTTTGTTAGAGCAGTCCAAATATTAATAATAATGGGATAATTAATTCGAGATAGATAATTCTGATTTTAAAGTTAAAATCTATATACTAAAGTTATTATTACTTATTTCCTTTTGAACCAAACACGTTAGATTGTTATTAATTATTTAATTTCACTTTTGATTAATTAATCCGGCGACCAAAACCTGATCTAATTTCATTGATGGTGTCGGTGTAAAAAATATATGTATAATTTTCTATCAACCGGTTGGAACATTCCATAGAAATTGAACACACAAAATAAGACGAGTCTTCAACAAACGTCCTCTGCCAAGTTTTGGTCATGGAAAAACAGCCACAGGTCTTTTCCAATGAACCTTCTTCTCCTATGTGGCCCATTAATTCCCGTATTTATTTTGATACATTAAGGCTGTGTTTGGTTTATGAAAAAATAAAATTTGAGTGAAAATGAAAATAAATTTTTAGTTTGGTTGAGAGATATAAAATTAAATGTAAAATTTGAAGAAAAATATTTTACAAAAATAAAGATTATTTTACAAAAACCAAACACTGGCATCTGTTATTAGAAAGTGATTTTTTTCCATCAAGGCTCGAACTCACTCCATTTTGATAGTGACCCTCAATCGCTCATGCACATTGTGTATCAGCTCACACGCACCTCTAGTATATCTAAGTATAAATGTGATAACAACAAAGTGCGAATCCAGAATCTTAGAATTGTTATATAACGTCCATAACCACCAAGCTAACACATTATTAATTATTAGAAAGGGGGGTATTGTCATACATTATAAAATTTAAATGATGATCATATCACATTCATCAAAATGTGCAAGAGAACATTATTATTAAAATGCCTTGAGTTTGGTGGCAGTACCATTATTGGGTTCGGATCAACATTTTAATTTAGTATAAATATAATATATTTTTGATTTTTGTATGCTCAATTAAGTATAAAAATATTATATTTCTTATTCTTATACATCGATTCATCGTTAAAATATTGTGTTTCGACCTATTTTTGCTACTCAATTCAACTAAAATAATTTCAAAAATATGTCATTTTTGTACTGCAAAGCAAAATTTCTAGTCCGCTATTGCTCTCGGACACTGTTTATCAACAACAAATTTCTAGTTCAAATTCTGATAATATCAAATGAATATAAATATGTTGAAAATGCACGAGATGTGAATATGAAATCTGATACCGTCAAAATCTCCGGTGCACAATATAAATATTTAAAAAGTGAAGGAATTAACGGCAAGTTCATCATTAACATAAATAGAATTAAAGGATGTTTCGATGCATTGCTTCTTGGAAGCATAGACTTAGATCTTGGACACATACCCTGATCAATAAACTTAGTAGATGGATTAATCCATAGATTGATCGGATTCTTTATTGTATTGATTAATCTATTTTTGTGTCTGATTAGGCAGCAAAGTTGGACTTAAGTTGGTGTCATTAATTAGAAGATCATATTAAATTTTAATAAGCGGTTTACTTAATTACGAAAAATGTGCGGAAGCATGTGTTCAACAATATTATTCTAACATTTGGTGCAATGTGATTGACTTGACCACTTTCAATGCAGTGAGTCAAACATTAGATTAAAAATATCGATGGGTTCAAATATATTAGGCTGTTTATCACTAGATGAAAAATTTGGAATAATTGCAAGATCCAATGATCCCAAAAAAACGGTGATCAAACTAATCCAAACAGCATGTGCATGCTGCAATGAGTAATGTCTTATTATGTCCAAATCTGGACTGGACTGAAATTAGAATAGATCGAAATCCACAAAATTTGGTGGATTGAAAATTTACGAATTTTAGATCAAATTTGACTGGTTCAGATCAGACTCAACATACGCACATTATAAATCTTCAGAAAATGTTTTTAAGAATGATGTTTCGATTTTAAATCAGATCAAAAATTAAAATCATTCAAATTGAGAGATCCAAATCAATTAACCCGGTCCAATTCAATCTACTCCCATTCAATTTATTTCAATCCAACTCATATATATGACTTAATCTGGAGAGAAAGTAAAAGAAAGTATTTAAGAGAAATAAAATAAACATTTGAAAGTATAGAGAGAAAAGAGATGTTATTGAGTTTAAGAGAAATTTGAAAAGATAAGAATAAAAATATAATATAATTATCATCTTATATAAGAATATGATTAATCTAAATATAAACAAACAAGAGCATTGTGCTCTTTTGGTACTCAATCCCTCCCCCCAAAAATGAAAAAAAAAAATTCTTTCTTTCGATCTGTCTCCAAATCCATCCCCCTCCACCTTAATAAAAAAATTCAGAAGTAGCTAATTCATTCTTTTTTTTCTTGTAGTCAGTAGGGGTGACGCCCAAATGACAAAGTGATCAATCTCTAGTCCACAAGGTTTCGGATTCGAAGCCCAACACTAGTAGTTGAATGCAAGTGTATTTTCTTTGTATTAATTACTCTTATGTAATGTCAAATTTTTTTTCTCTTTTCCTTATAATTGTACTCCCTCCGTTGTCTAATACATATCGTTTAAGGTTAATTTAAGTAGATTAAGGTGAAGTTGATGCTAGTGGTTGAACAAATTTAATATGTAAGTGATTAATATTTTTTTTTAAAATCATGTAAAAAGTCAATTAGTAGATAATTACTGGTGAGAAACGTATTTTATATTAATTATGATAATAAATTGATTAATGTTTGACATTTTAAGATAGTAATTAATATTAAATACACATTTACAATTTATTGACAAATAAAAAAATTCAATTAAATAACATGTAAAAGAGAATAGAAAATCTCAGAAAGACATAGTTTTCATTCTAAAATCTAAACCCAGTTTTAGCTTTGCACACATTGATAAGTCCCCTGATTATTTGGTGGAATTTATGCTTTCCTGAGCCAATTAGAAATTGAACCTAAGCTCTAGAAGCTTTAATTTGGGTCTCGAAAACCGAGCTATCAAATGGCTCGGCCACCCACTTGCGGATAATCCCTCACCATTTCATATGGAACAAAGACAACTAACTACGTAATTATAATCCAAAATCACATCCTTAAATCAATGTCACACGAAACTTTTAAATTCTTGTCGGATACCTGTGTTTCTTCTCCTCCATATTTGGCTTTACCGCTCCACACAGCTGCAGAGCACCACCACCAAGCAACTAACTACAGTTTAGCAACAGTGACAGTTAAAAGGTGATAGGAGCATAGAGGTGAATATCATCACAATCAAGAGCCATTGGCTTAATCAGGATTAAAAATAGACCCAATTGAGTTTAAGGCTGTGTTTTACTTTTAAGAGAAAATTTGTGGGAAGAAAAATTTGAGAGAAAATGAGAAGAAATTATTTGCATTCGAAAAAATTGAGGACGAAAAAATAAATGAAAATTAGTTGGAAATTTTGAGAGAAAAGTTTGTTTAAATTTAAAAATATTTAATTATTTTCTTCAAAAATTTCAACCCCTAACCAAATAAGTGGAAAATAAAATGAATTTCATGAAGAATATATTTTTCTTCAATTTTTTTATTCCGAACCTAGATCTGACTTTTGATTTGAGCAATGATCAATTAAACAAAACATTGTCATTTTAGACTTGGCAGCAAGCAATCGAGCAACACTGTCGATCCAGTTACTTCTTTCCCCAAACTTTCTCTAAACCAAAACACACCCACCCAGAAGGATGTGTGGAAAATTGGGAAAAAACGCAAAAGGGCGCTGAACTACTACCACTTACCCAATTGCGGTCAGAACTATCACGATTTTCAAAAAGGTTGCGGTGCGATGAAAAAAAATGGACTGATTTTCTAAAATAAAATTCACAATTATATTACAAAACTGATATTATTATAAGACTTAAATTTGTGTGCGAAAATTATATCGTTTGGTTATCAAAAGACGTCATTCTTTTATGTGCGCAAAACGATATAATTTATTTTGATAACTAAATAACGTAATTTTCGCACACAAATTTAAGTCTTATAATAATGCTAGTTTAGGAATGTAATTATAAATTTTATTTTAAAAAATCAATCTAATTTTATTTTTATCACTCTTTTTAAAAATTATAATAATTCTAATCGCAATTAAGTGAATGGTGATAATTGAGGATTCCTTTTATTTTATCCCGGAAAAGTTTGCATATGATTTGATCAAAGACCATCATCTCAAGACACAACCAGGCCATGTGGATCACATCAACTGTTTTTGAATACATGGACTCAGAAAGAGTGTGTGATGATTATCAGAGCAGCGGCATTATTGCATGGAATCAAAAATAATTCAGGAGACAATGCTCCAGTCCCCAGTTTGAAAAAAACACCCAATCTAGGACCACCCACTACAGTAAAGCCATTTCAAACTCATAAATTTAAAAAATAGATTTGTGTGTTCTTAGGTAAGATTTATGTATCACTATCCACATAATTTTGTTTTTTTCATAAATCTTTAACGCACATTCATAAATCTCCATTCAACTCTGCGCATAAGATCCGCGTGTCATATTACATTTTTTATACTTTTCATATTAAACTAATTATCAATTTATTTTAAAAAATTATTATATTATGATTATTTGTTTATATTTTTTTATTGACAATATAAAAATATATAATTAAAAATTTTCATCGAAAAATAATAATAACATATTAAATATTGTACACTCCACGCTTAAAATAAAATAAAATTCACATAATTAAAGATGACATATGACAAATATAACTTAACTCAAATCAAGGTCTCCAAATTGTTGCCAAAAATGTTCCACCAAATCGGCTCGAAGTTGATGATGAACTTGCTTATCATGAAAATCAGCATGTCTCTGAACGTATTGATGAACTTGTTTATCTTTAATCACGTTTCTATGTTACACTTTAATCACGTTTGTAAAAAGTAAGCGTGATTAAAGATATATTTTTTATCACGTTTGTAAAAAATAAGCGTGATTAAAGATATATTTTTAATCACGCTTCTTTGTTACAAACGTGATAAAAAATATCTCCATGAACCGCTTCGTGCAGATGAAGTTGTTTCATGTCAGAAGGTCATAAACCATGCTCTCACATCGGTACAAACCTGCCACGTAAGATTTATAATCTGACATGAAACTCGCCCTAAATAAAAAGTCCAAAAGGGGACATCGAAGATATCTAAAGAGACCAGTTTCTAAAAACTTGCACTTGTAAGTGAAAGAGCCTACTCAGCCACTGGGAGACTTGTGTCCATACACATGCAAAATGAAGCTGTACAATGGAGGCTTCCCATGTATGGAAGGATAGAGTGCAAGATATCATCACATGATGATCAAAGAAGAACATGTGCATCATTCTGCAGATGGTATTCTAAGTTGATGGCCAGCATGTCATGTGGCAGGAATTAAGTAAGAGGATGATGCAAGGGAGGCAGAGGCTCTTTCAGCAGCTACTTCAGAATGAGCTATTGAGCATGATGCTGCACCAAAAGGGATGGATGATAGGACACGTTATATCTCATCAAAGAGAGCTTGAACAGACACAGCATGACTCATCACATGCCAATCGTAGGATCAATGTATCATCATCGATCCTACATAAGATGGAAACATCATGTTTTCAGATTGCTCTAGAAAATTAATAGAGATGTTGAACAAGGAAGCCCAGAGCCAGTGCACAATTTTTCTTATATAGAATAATCCCATATGCAAATGTGAGGACCATACACAAGAATGGCAGGCCCCCAGGTTGTTCTAGAATCAGTAATTGTGTAACGCAGGCAGAATGATATGGAAATTAAATGGGTCAATTGGCATGTTGAGGTAGTATATTTAATATTTACAATTTTTGAGATTTCATTTCAACAGCCAAAATATATACACACGAGTCATAACTTCCAGGCCACTATAACCCATAGAAACTGAGTCCGAAACTTCGCTTTTTCAGACGGGCAAGCTTCAGACAGCCAATGGTTTTAGGATAAACTTGGAAGGCGAATCCGTTCTGTAATAGGACGGAAGATATGAATGCAAAAGCAAGGATGATGAAGAGAAGCGTCATCAGCGACGAATCTTGCATTTGGGTTGCACTTGGAGGAGTTTTATGTGCGTGATCGCCATGGGGCTGAGACTGACCTTGCTGAAGGAATCCATTAGCTGCTTCGTAAAAGCCAAAACCAGGAAATCCGTATAAGTTGAGCCCGAGAAGAGCTGGAAGCAGTCTACCGAACCCCGCAGAAAATGCTAAGGTGCCTAATGACGCAGTCATCCATCATAGGAGCCAGTCCACTCAGCCTGCCCAATAAACCAAAATCCAGGATACGGAAACTGAACATTGGGCCGTGTTGGAGGGTGGAGATGTGACAAAGATGTAAATAAAGCTCTTCTCAATTTATGAACAAAACTCAATTATTCTGTTACAATGAGGAGAGCTCATATATATAGAAGGAAGAATCGGAATCGGGAGAGAAACAGAGGCAAAGGCAGAGCAGGAGAGATCAAACGGTGTCGTTTGCTCAAGGCGCGTATTGCGTTTGAAGTCATATGAAACGACATCGTTTGATCCCTTTACTCTGTTACTCCGGACGACGCCGTTCGCCCTTGAGTGCAAACCGTTTCCCTCCAAGTGGAACGTCGCCGTTTGCACACGGGCTCTCCTTCCTCGAGACCGAGAGCGGAGCGCCTGCGTCGATCCTCTCCGACAACGGCACTCCGACTTCATCTGGCTGAGAAGATGTTTCAGGCCTTTGCCACATCGGCCTACGTGGAATCTCAACGCCCGGGGTGGACTTTGACCTCGGATCAGTTGCGATCTTCCTAAGCCCATCCGGGCGGAACCAACTTCTCTTCTTCAACAATTGTCTTGCATACAGGCCAGCAATACAGATGACCACAGTGTTACAATTGGATCTTGCGCCAAGTCAAAGCAGATATTGCATTCGCAACCAGTATCCCCATCAACACTGCGAATCATAGTGGCCGGTTTGACCGGGAATCAGACCAGACACCAGTCCGGTTTGTACATCTTATCGATTTGCATTATGAATCGATTAAAACCGGACAAACCGGTTGATATATTGAAATATCGCTGAACAAATATCCCTGTACGTTCTAGGCGACGCCTTTAACCAATCATGCTAGCAAAGTTAATTGTTTCTTTATTTGCATTTAACATCTTAGAGGGTGAATTAGTTGAGAACCCTCTTAAATTGAGAACCTTTGTGGACAATTCTGGACCAATCATTCTCTACGTAAAACGACTGTGTTTGATCATTATTATCCATTTTTATACTTAATTTATTATGTCATATTAATGTTTTAATAATATGTTATTTTTAATTAACCTAATTAACAAGAGTAAATTAAGGTTGATTAGAATAAATTAATTGATAGGATTTCATTAGTCTGCCTCTCTCCTCCAAATATTATTTTTTCTATAATCACCGTGTCTTCTCCTCTTACTATGTTCTTCTTTATCGTGAACCTCACCCACAAACACAAACCACCACCAGATCTGATGGCTTACGACCTCTTTTCTTCTCCCTCACTATACCAAACCGCAAACACTAAGCACCACCAGATCTGGTGGATGACATCATTGTTTCTTCTCCCTCACCAAACCGAGCCACAAGCACCAACCAAAATCAGATCTGGGGCTAATGACGTCACGTTTGCTTCGCTTCCATCAGTCGGTTCGTTTTTTGCGAGAAGGTTGAAGCTTGGAAGTGTATTGGAGGAGATCTGGTGATTGACGAGCCAAATAAGTATGGAGGATTACCAACCACCACCGGATCTGGTGGCTGACGGCTTCGCCTCCGCCTCGCTTCCACAAATACGATTGATTTTTTGGAAAAAAGGTGAACCTTTAAGCTTTTGATCCTACCCAACGAACTCCTTTGCAGCGCCTTCACCGTCTCCGCTTGGATCCAGGAACATCAAAGGTACCATCTTTACGTTCCACTTGGTCTTCTCTAATTTAATTTATTTTACCTTTTATTTTTCTTAAAAAAGAAGATTGTGTACGAGTTGGTCAACCAATTTTGTCAGGCTTGGTCTGGCTGATATTCAATCTTCAAGCGGTAGAATTTGATACATTTAGTTCATTGTGGTGCTCTAATTCTGGTCTTATTGTAGGACAAATTAATCGGTGTTTTTTTGAGCTCGGGTTCACCATTATTCTACATGGGCTTTGTTTGGTGAACAAATATTCACTGTGATTATTATGTTCATCATTATTTGTATATTTTAACAGTGAACGTGGTATCAGATTATGAAATTACTAAATTTTATATTTTTCATGATTTTAGATAATTTTTTGACAGTGAATATCTAAGTTAAAAAATACACAAAGTTAAGTTTCAACACCAATGTTCACTGCAACAATAAAAAAAATTTGTACAAGTTCACAAAGTTGTGAAGCTTGGTTTGGCTGACCTTTTAATCGGTGTTTTATGAGCTCAGGTTCACTATTACTGTACATGGACTTGGTTGGTGAACAAATATTCACTGTTATTATTATATTCATCATTATTGTATATTTGAATAGTGAATATGGTTTCAAATTATGAAATTACTAAAATTTGATATTTTTTATGATTCTAGATAATTTTTTTGACAGTGAACATCTAATTTATAAAGTACATAAAGTTGGGTTTTGATACCAATGTTCACTACAACAATAAAAAAACGGTTGTACAATTTTAGGAAAAAATGCTCGCTATCAAAAATAAAAAAATCACTATCTATTCATTATTTTAAAAAATAATAATAATAAATTAAAAAAGTAACTCAAAAAAAATATGAAAAGATTCACTATCTGAAAATTCAGAAAATTTGAAAATGTCACGGCGAACATTGATTCAAAACTGATGAGAGTCGGTTGCAGCTTGGCTGCAGCTTGAATTGAATCTGATATGATCTGATCTGCAGGAAAGTGGCAGCTTGTGTAAGAATTGAATCTTACAGGTGGCATGTGTATTTACAAAGGGTTGCATATGTAATTAGAGAAAGTTGGGATGTATATAA
>NQLW01000099.1:50365-138027 GCA_002312845.1 Kalanchoe fedtschenkoi
TTAGTAGGCATGTAATCTTTCATGAAGATATTTTTCCCTTTATCTCTATGCCTCAATCCATGCCTCCTACTTCAGTAATTCCTTTGTCTATTCCAGAAGAGCATGTTGACAATTTGATTATTGATAATTCCTTGCCTCATACTGCTGCTGATATTGAGGATTCTTTGACTTCTGATTCAATAATTCACTCTGAACAAGTTCCATCTGATCTGCATGAGTCCAATTCTTCAGTTCCATCTGAAATGGTGCCCGTGTCTCAAACTAGAAGATTTAACAGGCCCTTACAAGTTCCAGTTTGGCATAAAGACTATGTTTGTGGATCAGTGAAATGCACTACTCCATATCCATTATCACAGTATATTACATATGATAAATGCTCAGCCCAGTACAAGCATTTTTCTTTTCAAGTCAGCACTGCTACTGAGCCTTCCACTTATAAGCAAGCTTCTAAGTCAGAGCACTGGTATAAAGCCATGGGAACTGAGATTTCTGCTTTGGAAATCAATCATACTTGGTCTCTTACTGACCTTCCTCAAGGCAAGACAATTGTTGGGTGCAAATGGGTTTTTAAAACCAAGTTTAATTCTGATGGGAGCATTGAGCGTTACAAGGCAAGATTAGTTGCAAAGGGTTTCACGCAACAAGAAGGTTTGGATTACAATGAAACTTTTGCACCTGTGGTCAAATTAACAACTGTTAGAGTTGTCTTGGCTGTTTCCACAGCCAAGAATTGGCCAGTCTTCCAACTCGATGTTAATAATGCTTTCCTTCATGGAGAATTACATGAAGATGTTTTTATGGCACTTCCTCCTAGTTTCTATACTGAAGCTAAAGCTCAAGGGAAGGTGTGTAAGCTCCATAAGAGCCTTTATGGTCTTAAACAAGCTTCTCGCCAATGGTACTCCAAACTCAGTGATGCTTTACTTTCTTACGGATTTCAACAGAGTCTTAATGACTACTCAATGTTCACCTTGTCTTTACAAGGTCAGTTTGTGGTTGTCTTGGTATACGTGGACGATCTTCTTGTCACTGGCACCTCTCTGTCCCTTTTGGCGCAGATCAAGTCCTTCATCAATACTCAGTCCAAGCCCAAAGATCTTGGGGTCCTTAAATATTTTCTTGGTCTTGAGGTGGCTCGTTCTGATGATGGAATGTTTGTTTGTCAGAAGAAATATGCTGTTGATCTTCTCATGGATACAGGAATGAGTGGATGCAGACCGGCTGCTTTTCCTATGGATACTCGCCACAAATTAAGTCTGTCCACGGCTCCTCTCCTCCCTGATCCATCTGTATATCGCAGGGTCATTGGTAAACTCATATACTTGACGATTACTCGGCCGGATCTTGCTTATGCTGTTCATACATTAAGTCAATATATGCAATCTCCCACTGAGGAACATATGCAGGCTGCATATCATTTACTTCGCTATGTTAAAGTTGCTCCGGGTCAAGGATTGTTCTTTTCCTCATGTTCTTCGTTGGTTCTCACTGCCTATTGTGATGCCGACTGGGCTTCTTGTCCTTTAACAAGGCGGTCAGTCACTGGATTCTGTGTTAAACTTGGTTCTACGGTTGTCTCCTGGCGCACCAAGAAGCAGGCCACTGTTTCTCGTTCTTCTGCCGAGTCTGAATATCGCTCCATGGCAGCTGTCTGTTGTGAATTAGTCTGGCTTTCTCGGTTACTTGTCGATTTACAGGTTTTGGTCCCCTCTCCGATCGACCTGTTTTGTGACAATCAAGCGGCTATTCATATTGCGCGCAATCCTGTTTTTCACGAGCGCACCAAACATGTGGAACTCGACTGTCATCTGGTTCGACAACATGTTTCCTCTCAATTCATTCATCCTCAACATATTCCAACCTCTGATCAGCCTGCCGACTTGTTCACGAAGCCGCTGACTGCCGATCAACTGGCTAAACTTTGCTCCAAGCTTGGCATTATGAATTTTCTTCACGCCAAGCTTGAGGGGGGGGGGGTGATGAGAGTCGGTTGCAGCTTGGTGGCTGCAACTTGAATTGAATCTGATATGATCTGCAGGAAAGTGGCAGCTTGTGTAAGAATTGAATCTTACAGGTGGCATGTGTATTTACAAAGGGTTGCATATGTAATTAGAGAAAGTTGGGATGTATATAAACCTGTAAACAAACTTCTAACTGTTTTTATCATAGTTATCAGAACCGGACCGGAGGCCGAACCGGTCAGGGCTCCGGTTCCCGGTTTTCCGGTTGAACCGGCGGCTCAAACCGGTTCAACCGGCGGTTCATTTAAATGTAATTATTATTAAATATCACATTTAATATACTAGTTATCCTATAAATCATAAAATATCTTGACGGTCTAGTGGTTAGAGCTTTCGCATTGAAGCCCAAAGGGCTGGGTTCGAATCCCATCTCAAACATTTTAATAAAATACATTTTTGGCTATTAATGATATGCAATTAAACCTTAATTAAACCATCAATTACACTAAACCGGTTCAACCGGACCGGTCCGGTTCACCGATTTTGTAAAAAACCGGCCGGTTTATCCGGTTTTTTCCGGTTCAGTGTGCACCCCGGTATTAATTTCGAATCGGACCGGTACCAGGTCCGGTTCCTGGTCCAACCGGTCGAACCGGCCGGTCCGGTCCGGTTCTGATAACTATGGTTTTTATCCAGAAAATAAAAACGCGGCTGCTTTGGTCGATCTCTCCCTTCTCCATTCTATACTCCGGCGAAGTTATTCTCTCAATTTCTTCAAAAACTTTGAGCACTTTTCATATTTGTCACATTTAATGAGTGTTAGATAATTAAATAAAGCATAATAAATAAACTTTAAAAAGGAAACAAAATGATTGGTCCAGAATTGTCCACAAGGTTCTCAATATAAGGAGGTTCTCAACGGATCCCTCCCCTAACATCTTATACTTTATATTTTATAATTAGGGTAAATTACAAATACATTACCTGTACTTTCACCTGATTTCAAATCAAGTACCGTACTTTGTAATTTTTCAATTCCAATACTCTAAGACTAATTTTGAAACTAAAAAAATACTATAATTCATTTTATTGAATGTGGATTCTCATTATCATGCGATAGACTATATGATTTATAGTGTTGGTATACTAAATCCCATGAATTATAGTGTTTTTTGTTTCAAAATTAGTCTTAGAGTACTTGAATTGAAAAATTACAAAGTATGGTACCTGATTTGAAATCAGATGAAAGTACAGATAATATATTTGTAATTTACCCTTATAATTATTATTTCTAATTGATCCGACGATTGAACTGGTATGAATCACCGGTTCAACTAGAAAATCAAAAACTAAAATCTTGATCGGTTCGATCACCGGTCCGATTCTGATAACTATCCTATGCATTCACTCAGTCCCCCCACTGTCCAACTCCAACACAACCCCAGATCAGCATAACAGAACAGTCAATACCAATAAAAAAGAATCAAAGCATCAACCCGAAATATCTCATTTCAGCACAACTCAATATGCATACAAATGATCCCCCTCCCAGTCTCCCATCAAAGCCCGAATCTTTCCACCATTTTGACCGACCCTAATCTACATAAAACCCACTGATCACATCAAAACCCTTCCAGCAAACATATTCCGAATCCAATTTGGGTTTACACATTGACCTAACAACTTCAAAATCCATCGAAACCACGAAATTCTACTCCGATCGCCTAAACATTATGAAACATAATACGCAACAGACGGACAAAATCCAGACGCTTGTTGCGCACAAATTAACGAATCGAGATCAAGCGAAAACATATTTTCGACCCCAAGCGCCGGTCGATAGAATGAGTACGCGGTTTCCGATCAAATCATCGCCGAATCAACCCCGGGATCGATCCGATTCGGATGACTGGGAAAAGAGAGGGATGCCAAGATGAATGGGTTTATGTAATGTTACTTAGTCTAAAACTTGATGGGGCTTAGTATAAAAATTGGGCTGCCCTAATAAAAATTAAATGAAATAAATAAAACTAATATAAAAAAATGGAAAAATCTTAAATGAGCTTTCTAAACTATCATCATTTATTATTGGGATAAAACTCAAAAGAGATCCTAAACTATCACCACTTATCTAATTGCGATCAGAATTATCAGGATTTTCAAAAAGAGTGCGATGAAAAAACAATTGGACTGATTTTCTAAAATAAAATTTATCATTACATTACTAAACTAATATTATTATAAGACTTAGATTTATGTGTAAAAATTACATCATTTGATTATCTAAATAAATTATATATTTTGCGCACATAAAAATTCTTCTCTTTGGAGCCTGGCTACCCCCACTACCAGAATAATTTTCTGGCTCTGGGGATGGTTTGCGGGGGGTTGCGGGGGACGGTCCCCCCGAAATCCAATAACGGGGGAGAGATCGGGGACTAGCGGGGAATAGCGGAGAAAGTGTAATTTCGGGGGAATATTCCGGGTAGGGGAGAGCATTGTTCGGTAAAAACCGATTCACCGAACCGATCTAGCTTAACCGAATTAATTCGGTTCGGTTAATTCGGTGAATCGGTTAATTCGGTCAAAAACCGAACAAAATTTGGTTAATTCGGTTCGGTTAACGGAAGAAAATTTTTTTAGTTCGGTTAATTTGGTTAACCGAATTAACCAAAAAATAAAATTATTAAATAAAAAATAGTTGTTTTACTTATAAATATGTTGATTTTATAACATATTTATTATTTGTTCGGTTAATTCGGTTAATTTCGGTTAATTTGATATTTAACCGATAACCAAATTAACCGAATTATCGGTTAACCATATAATTCGGTTCGGTTATCGGTCGAGACTTTTAAAATTCGTTAATTCGGTTCGGTTAACCACCGATGCTCTCCCTTAATTCCAGGGAATAGCGGGGGATAGCGGAGAAATTATGGTTTAATTTATTATTTTGATTTATCATTTAATTTAGTTTGATTGAAGGTTAATTTTTAAGATTCAGGGAATGGAGTGAATAAATTTTGATTTAGGATAATTTAATTTACGTAACAGTTATTAAAAGTATAAATATCAAATAATTATTAATTAAAAAAATTAGATTTTAGAAATTATTGTTTTAGTTAATAAAATTATTTAGATTATTTTTATCTTAATTAGTACTCCCTCCTTCCTCTAATAGAATAAATGTCGTTTAAGGTTAATTTGGGTAGATTAATGTGAAATTAATGTTAGTGGTTGGGCAAATTTAATAAGTAGGTAGTTAATATTTTAAAAAATATAAAATATAAAAATATAGTTAATTTAGACACTTAATTTACATGTCTAAACCGTACATAACATAATAATATAACTATAAAATATACATTCTAATCCTTAAAAATAATCAAAATATAAAGTTTAAAATCTAACTATTAAATTTACATTAAACAAAATATAAATGAAATAAATTTAGTGGAAATTTAAAATCTATTTAACCTAATTAATTTAAATCTAAAATAACAATAACCTAATTAACACATTAAACAGCCAAAAATCCGCCCTCCCCCGAAAATCTCTTCTCCCCCGTAACCCCCCGCAACTCCCCGCAATCTCTTGCCCCCGAAATCCCCCGCTAAAGCCCCCTCTAAATCTTCCCCAGCAAATACCCCCTAACTCCCGCAAAATCCCCCACTAACATATTTTTCAAGGACAGCTTCGAGTCCAACTCGCCCCCACATAATTCCCCCGCTAACCAAATGGTTTGGGGGCTAGTTTCAGGGGATTTGACCTTGCTACCCAAAAAAAATTCTGATAGTGCCCTCGGATTGCGTGCGAAGTTTGACTGCTGCGTTTTAAATGCATGCAAATTCATTTCTCATTATATCCTTATAAAATTGTGAATGTATCCAACCTTGAATTCGAACTACTAAAATACATTGAAACTAACGTTTAAACTATATACTTCCTCTTTCCTCTTTTACATGTCACTTAACCGAATTTTTTTGTCCACTTTTACTTGTCACTTAACAATTTTCAATGCGTATTTAATGTCAACAACTATCTTGAAATGTCAAACATTAATCACTTCATTATCATATCCAATAAAAAATACATTCCCCACCAGTAATCATCTACTAATTTTACTTTTTGCACGAATTTTTTTATAAAAACATCAACCACTCATTTATTAAATTCGTTCAACCGTTAGCATTAACTTCACCTTAATCTACTCAAATTAACCTTAAACGACATGTAATAGAGGACAGAGGGAGTACATTGAATTAGAAAAGATTAAATTAAGGTTAAATCATAAAAAAAAGAATTTGAATCATACAAATTCAGTTGTCCTACTTGCAAATTACAGTTCACACTTAAATATTGTATAAAAATAATGCGAGCCAAAGAACGTGAAGCATTTATGTTAAATTAAAACCCTATCAAACCTTCCAACTAACCCTGGTTTTAAATATACACCAACCTATGAAATGAGATTCACACGCCTCATTTCTTCCACTTCCAAGCTGCTTGCTATAATTCTTGGGAAAATGATAATTATCAAGAACACCTACGCCGTCAAGCCGGCCGCTCCAACCCCCTCCCCCGGCTGCATTTACCTCTCCTCAACCGATCAGACCAGTGGTTTATCACACGTACCCACCATCTACGTCTACCGCCGCCCCACCTCGGCCAAGCCATTCGAAACCCTAGTTCAAAACCTAGTCACGGCCCTCGGCAAAACCCTAGTGGATTTCTACCCCCTTGCCGGTCGCCTCCGCTACGTTCCTAACGGGGGCGGTCGGGTCGAGCTAGAGTGCACCGCTGAAGGGGCTGAAGTCATCGAGGCCGAGTCAGAGCTCCCCGTCGAGCACTTCGGAGACTTCTCCCCGACTCCGCTGATCAAACCGCTCTTGCCGTTCATAGACTATGCGAATAAGCAGCTCCATGAGATCCCACTTTGCGTCGCGCAGCTCACGAGGTTCCCGTGTGGCGCGATCACAATGGGGCTGGCCCTTTCGCACCAGGTCTTCGACGGTGTGGCCGCCATGCTGTTCATAAGCGAGTGGTCGAAGCATGCTCGCGGCGTGGTGGATCCGGTGCGGCCGTTTCTGGACCGGACCATTCTGAAAACCAGCGGTGCTGCTAATCAGGAGTCGTGCTACGTGCATACGGCTTATACCCGGCCGCCGCTTTTGGAGGGACGGTACGATGATGCGGAAGAGAGGGAGAAGGAGACCGCAGTGGCTAGGTTAGAGCTGAGCCCTGAGCAGATCGCTCAGCTGAAGAATAGAGCCAACTTGGACAACAATGACGGACAGCCCTTCTCTAGGTTAGTTAGCTCCTATCTTTCACTGATCACTTGTACTTGCAAATTATTTAGCAAATCTCATCTTTATTTTGCAAACTCCTACTCACACGTGAACAATTCAAATATGATGGCACAAATGATTAGTTATATATTAAAACTCAAAATTAGGTCAAAGTGGATTTTGTTACTTTCTTGAATATACCAGATCCGACTCCAAGGTCTAACTGTCCACTCATTTACTTTTGTGGAGTATCTAAGATTTTAAGATTTGTTTTCTCATCAAAATAGAATCGGGTTGAATTAAATATATAAAAAAAGAGTTGAATTTTATACACATCGACCTAATCACTAAATTGAACATACTCTGAGAGCTAAATTAACTGGAATCCTCGATCAACGACTAACATATTTAATTATTATTATACCAATTAAATATTTTTATAAATAATTTTTCATATTTTTCTAATTTCAAAATATCATTTTATATTAGGTGATTTATTTAATAATAGTTTATAGAGTAGATTTTTCATATTGATGAGTCAAATTTTTGAATTGATATGTCATTGATGTAACAGCACTTCCAACGACTTTCATTAATGCAATACTCCCTCCGTCCTTTAATACATGTCGTTTAAGGTTAATTTGAGTAGATTAAGATGAAGTTAATGCTAGCGGTTGAACAAATTTAATAGGTAGGTGGTTAATAATTTTTTGAAAAAGTTCGTGCAAAAAGTAAAATTGATAGATGATTATTGGTGAGGAATGTATTCTTTATTGATTATGATAAAGAAGTAATTAATGTTTGACAATTTTAAGGTAGTTGTTGATATTAAATACGCATTGAAAATTGGTAAGTGACAAGTAAAAGTGGACAAAAAAATTCGGTTAAGTGACATGTAAAAGAGGACAGAGGGAGTAATGGATAGAGATAATGTGTTGTAATTATTAAATATAAAATAAGTAAATAATATTTAATTTTGCATTAAATTCAATTATGACTTTAAACTAACCCACAAATAATTTGAAGCAGTATTTATTTTGATGTAATGGTTGGACATTTTTGGTGAAAATAAATTTGAGATGAACTGAGCTTAATTGAACTTACAGCTAGGAGGGGAACTAAACAAAATTTTCACTCGGGCAAGGCCTAAGAGTACTTAATTTATACAAAAATTAAATATTTAACCACTTAGAAAAACCCTAAGACTCTTATTGGTTATGAAAAAGTTGGAGGAAAGAAATATGGAATGTATTGTAACTTATTTTACTTAGAGGTAAATATTAATGCACTTTTTAGTTTAATTAAAATTTTCTTTTAATCGATTATATTAAAATTTATTCTATAAAGAACATTTTTATGACAATCTTCTTAAATCAATTTTTATCTCCATCTCTTCACACAAAGTGTTATATAATTATTAGTATACGTTGAGAATTCCGGCTAACTAACAAGAAAAAAATAGTAAAGAACGCATAAGATTTAACGAGGTTCGCCAGTGTGCCTACGTCTTCGGGAGCAAAAGAACAGTTGTGTATTATTGAGTATGTCGTCCTTATTAGGTTACAGCTACATGATATTTATAATAGAATAACTCATATTCATATATCATACGTACCTCGAGCTTTTGGCCCCGCAACCCCAAGTTCACTTAATCTTGGTCATCAACTACTAGTCATGTTGTCACTATCCACTGAGATTCAACCCTTGATTCACTTTGACATAAGCTCTTTATCAGTAAATGAGTTATACCCAACAAATCTTCACCTTAGCGAATATCCTGCTCCTTAGGAGATAAAATCCGGGGTATCTCACGCCTCAAAGTGGCCTGGAGCTCCTACTCTTCTAGCCACTGCAAACATCTAACAAGTCCAAACAACCCTTGAACTTGTTTATAGTATCCTGCCCCTTTCCCTCAAGAAGCTGAGCTAGCTCCCATATATGTATCGTTTTTCTTCGAAGACTCTATCTCATCAACCATTGTAGCCATCCATTTATCCTTCTCCTGGCTAGTGATAACTCCCTAAAAGATAATTGGATCTTCACTACTGATGTGAACTGCATAAGAGACCCTGTCTTTAAAACTGAATCTGTCTGGAGGCTTCACATTGGTGCGTCTTTCTCTGTCCCTGGCCATATTGTAGCTCTGCAAGTCATCTTTACTTGAGGTATCAGGTGCTGAAGTAGAACTATCAAGTTTTTTTATTGATGTAAGGGTCTGTTCCAAATCCAACATCACCTTCTCTTCATTCTGTTGCAGCATGGACTGCTCATCAAAAATTGCATCTCTACTGATCACCACCTTCTTTGCTACTGGATCCCAAATTTTTTATCCTTTGACATGCTTCGTATATCCTAGGAAGATGCACTTCTTGGATTTTTTCCCATCAAGTTTTGATCTCTCATCAATAGGTATATGCACATAAGCTAGATAACCAAAAATCCGTAAGTGATTAAAACGAACCGAATTACTTGTCCATACCTTTTCTGCAACTTTTCCTCCCAATGATGCTCGTGGTGATCTATTGATGACGTAGCATGCCATTTTCACAGCCTCTACCCAAAAGTTTTTAGGAAGTCCTGCATTCAATCTCAAGCATCTCGCCTTTTCAATCAAAGTGTTGTTCAATCTTTCTCCAACTCCAACACCATTCTGTTATGGTGTCTTACGCACTCTGAAGTGCCTCTGAGTTCCATTCTCCTCACAGAGTTTCTGAAACTATGAATCTGTATACTCCATACCATTATCTGACCTTAAATACTTTATCTTTCTCCACGTTTGGTTCCCACCTCAGCTCTCCACAACCTGAACTTGTCAAAACCTTCAGATTTATGTTTCAAGAAATACACCCAAACTTTTCTGAAAAAATCATAGTAAACGTAACATAATAAACAGATCCATCCATTGACCTTTCATTGACAGCGCTCCATACATCATAATGCACATAATCAAAAGAATTCCTTCAATTGTGTGTTTTCCAGTCTTGAAACTGACTTTAGTTTGCTTCTCAAGAACACAAAACTTATAAAATTTCAGTTTGCAGCTTTTAACATCATGCAATAGATTTCTTTTATGCAATTCAATCATACCTCGCTCACTAAGATGATCAAGACGCATATGCCAAAGCTTTGTGTTATCATCATGTGACTCAACATAGTAAATTCCACCTACAATTGTACTCCCTAACAGTTTGTAGATATTTTCTGCAGTCATCTTTCTTTTCATCACAGTTAACGTACTTTTAACAGCCCCAATGGTATTCTTATCCTCATCTGCCTAAAGAATAAAACCTTTCTTATGCAAAGTGTCCAAGGATATAAAATTCTTCTTCAATTCAAGTACATGTCTAACATCACACAGTGTTCTCGCTATCCCGTCATGCATTCTAATTCTGATTTCACCAATACCAGCAATATTGCAATATCTATGATCACCTAGATAGATAGAACCAGAATTAACTAACCTGTATGTGGAGAACCACATCCTGTTCGGCGTGATATATAAGAGCATCCCGAATCAAGAATCTAAGCATCCAAAAACTGAGTAGTTGAAACCGAAAGCATATCGCCATCGCTGCAATCAGAATCATTCCGTGCCACATTCACAGACTTTAATGATTCCCCGTTTTTCCCATCAGTCTGCTTATTTCACTTTGAACAGTCCCTCTTCATATATCTCAGCTCCTTGCACTTAGAAAAGAATCATCTTCTTGCCCTTTGATTTTGATCTGAAGTTTCATTTTCCAGAACCATCATTCTCAGACTTTCTCCCGCGGTCCTGACTGCTCTTGACGTACAAACTGTCAACATGTGAAGAATTCTTATCTGCATTCTGCTTTCGCTGATGTTGGGCCCAAGACTACAGTAATCTCTTCAACTTGATAGTTTTTTTTCCGTACGTCAGAGTGGTAACCATGTGTTTGTAAGAAGGAGGCAACGAACACAATAAGATCATTTCTCTATCTTCATCCTCAATCTTCACCTCAAGCTGCGCTAGATCCGTGATGGTTTGATGAAATCCATTCACGTGTTGAGCCAAATTACTCTCTTCTTGCATCTTCAGCCCGTACTAGGGGAGAGCATTGTTCGGTGAAAACCAATTTACCGAACCGATATATCTTAACCGAATTAATTCGGTTCGGTTAATTCGGTGAATTGGTTTATTAGGTCAAAAACTGAATAAAATTTGGTTAATTTGGTTCGGTTAATGGAAGAAATTTTTTTGAGTTCGGTTAACCGAATTAACCAAAAAATAAAATTATTAAATAAAAAATATTTTTTTTGCATATAAATATGTTGATTTTAGAATATATATATATATTCTTCGGTTAATTGAATATTTAACCGATAACCGAATTAACCGAATTATCGGTTAACCAAATAATTCGGTTCGATTATCGGTCAGCACTTTTAAAATTCGATTAATTCGGTTTGGTTAACTGAACAGCATTTCGGTTCGGTTAACCGACCGATGTTCTCCCCTATCCTGTACAACCTCTACTTTATACACAATTTATTTGTAAGGGATTTAGACATACACTGAGACTCCAACTTCTTTCAGATTTCTCCTAGAGATGACAAATTCATCACGTGGTACATAACCTCGTTCGCCAAACATAGCCGTATCGTTCCTGCAGCTCGTTGTTGCATTTCCTTTCAATCTTCGTCCTTCATTGATTCAGGCTTAACAAGTTTCAAAGCTTTCAAAATCTCTTGCTGTGCTAACAGATCCTTCACCCTTGTCTGCCACAATCTGAAATTACCGTGACCATTGAACTTGACCACTTTGAATTTAGCACTCGATCGACATAGCCATATAAACTTTGCTCTGATACCACTTGTTGAGAATTCCGTCTAACTAACAAGAGAGAAAACAGTAAAGAGCACACAAGATTTAACAAGGTTCGGCGTGTGCCTACGTCCTCGGGAGAAAAAGAGCAGTTGTGTATTATTGAGTATGTCATACTCTATTAGGTTACAATTACATGGTATTTATAATAGAAACCATGTTCCTATACCATACCGCGGGCGTTTGGCCCCGCAACCCCAAACCCACTTAATCCCGGTCCACAACTACTATCTTTATTGTTACTATCCATTGAGATTAAGCTCTATCTCACTTCATACTCCATTTTGACATAAACTCTTTATCAGTATATATGAGCTATACCCAACAATGTATCATATATTTAATTTCAGAATATCATTTTATGACACATAACTTTAACTATTTGTATTAATAATAATAACATGCAGATATGTATAACATGTTTTTAGAGTGAACATGTTTTTACATTGATAAATAATTGGCGTGACTTATCACAGTTTTCATTGATATGTATAACAAATAGAGGATTAAAATATCAAACGTACTGTATTAAATTATAAAACTAAAAATGTTCAATGTGGCGAATATAGTGTTGCATTAAATTCAATGGAAAAATTAAATTAACATACTATTCAGTAAGTACATTAAATTAAATTCATGCTGTCACTTTTATGGTATAAGTGTTTGTTATGGGTTGAAATGGAGTTGAGATGAATCGATTAAACTTAAATGATTTGAATTAAATAAAAAATTCCACTCATACAAAATAAAAAAATGTTAGTTTTAAAAAATTGAATGTAAAATAATTATTAACCAAAGACAAAACAGAGTTATATTTAATTAAACAAACTAACCTCCATTTAAGCATTGAAAAAAATCCTAATAGTGTGTTTGGTTTAGGGAAAATAAGGAGGAAATGAAAAATGAGAGGGAAAGTGAATTTTTTATGGAATCTTCTATTTTTTTTATTTGGTTATGAGTGAAAAACAAATAAAAAAGTGTTCAAACACTCGTTAGTTAGCTAGAATACTTAGCAGTGAACCTGCATTCTTCATCTTAGGAATTCACTGGTGATTAGACATCCGTAGGCAAAGGTATGTATACTCATCTCATTTTCCATCTAATTTTTTGTTCCCCGAAATGTGCCTCTAAATCATTTTTCCTCAAATTTTCCTTTTTCTCGAATTTTTTTTGAACCAAACACAACCTAAGACTTAATTGGGTAGAAAAGTCGAGAAAAAAAAGGGAAAATGAATTCTTCAGAAATTATGTCCTGTCTTATTGTTTAATTAGGGGTTAAGTATTAAGATACAATTTAATTCACTTAATTTTGTCTTATAACTGTCAAGTTAAATTTTTTTTCTAAACATAACTTTACTTAATCAACTTACAATTCCTTCTTTTTTTCTTTTTAATTTTTTTATAATTATCATATAATAGTTTTTTTCAAAAATGTTCTCAAATCCCTTTTCCCTCTTCAAGTACCATTTAATTTACTCAAAGTTCCCTAATAATTGTTAATTAAGTATTAGGATATAATTTAAGTCACTTATTTTTTTGTTATAGATGTTAGTGCACATTTGGTAGAATGCATTACTTATCCCAATGTTAATAATGCGGTATTATTTAACCCACATCTCATACATGTATTAATAATACACATATTTTCTTACATTTTTATTATTTTTAGGGGGTTGCGTATCAATAATACTGATTCGTAATTTCCTATAAAACAATTTTCCAAACATAATTAATACTGTGTGTCTCTTAATATACATCCTACCAAACATACACTTAAGCTATTTTTTTCCTCAAAGTAATTTTACTAAATGAACTTACAATTTCTTTTTTTTCTTTTTAATTGTTTTATAATTTTCGTAAAATTTTCTTTTCTAAAATTTCCTCTGATCAACTCACAATCCCTTTTCCCTCTCCAAGTACCATTTAATTTACTCAAAGTTCCCTTATAATTGTTAGTTAAATTTGTCCTCAATTTACAATTCCTTGTGTTTACAACTTTCTCTCAAACTTTTATAATTTTCATCTCATTTTCCCTCCATTTTTCTCAAATCAACTTACAATTTATTATTGTTAGCTTTTAAATAATTTTCCTCAAACTTTCCTTAAACAAACCAAAACCCAAGTTTACAGCGAAATTCAACATTTTTGACAATATTGTCTAGGGTTGTTGATGCCCTATCCTACTACTAGTGGTTCTTGACTGGATATCATTTATACTATGGTGGACTGATTAATACATAAATGTCACGGCTCTTTGTAAAATTACAATGAATGTGATGGTCACTGAATGGTAGCAGCTAAATTCCCACTACCAAATTTAATGAGATTACGGGTGGTAATCTAACCTTCATCATCTTTCTCTCTCACTGGTAATCTAACTTTAAATCTAACCGATAAATTTGTTAATTGGTAAACCAACCTAAAACTTATAGCCGATACTTTTTGTTAAATTTTCGCGAGTAACCGGTATAATGTTTAATTTTGGTAGTTTATTGACTTTTCAACACACCAACTAATCAAAATAACTTAAATATGTTCATGACAGTAGCGGATTCAGGTGCACAATTGAGTGGGTCAGAAAAATTATTAGACTAAAATATTATTAAATATTTTATTTATGTGGACATGAATTTAAATATTAAAATGAATAATACATATTTCAAAATTCTGATTGAGTGATAGTAGAACAATAATTCAAGTATCAAATTTATATTTTGTAAGTAGATTCTAAATTAATTTAACAAATTTTGGATATTAAAAAGAAAAGACCAGCGGAGTCCACTAACCCCTAAGATCAATGTGGCTCCTGGTTCATGGTACATTTGGGCATTTAGTCACTCTCTTTGGCCGGTTAATCATCCCACATTTGACACAGGTACGAGGCAATAGCTGCCCACATGTGGAAATGTTCGACAAAGGCTCGTGGCCACAGCGCTTCTCAGCTAACCCGTCTCCGCATCGTCATTGACTTCCGCAATCGCATCAAGCCACCGCTCCCTAAACATTACTTCGGCAACGCAGTCATTTCCTTAGCTGCCGAGATGACCTCCGGTGAGCTCCAAAGCAGCCCTCTAGGCCAAATCTCGTCCAAAATCCGTGAAACCCTCGCCAAGGCCGACGATGGGCTGGTAAGGGATGCACTGAGCTACCTCGAAAGCGAGGAGGACGTGACCAAGTACCGAAACGTCCATAGCTCCGGGTGCGCCAAGGTAGGGTTTTTCGGGAACCCTACCATTGATATCACGAGTTGGCTGAGCTTGCCGCTGTTCGGGACTGATCTCGGTTGGGGCCCGGAGGACTACATGGGTATTGGCGCCATCGGGTACGATGGGAAATGCTTCCTTGTGGCCAGCCATGATATGGACGGACATGTTGTGGTGTTTATGAGGCTGCAAGTTGAGCATATGGAGGCGTTCAAGAGGTGTTTCTGCGAGGACATGAAATGAATTTGGTTGGACTTCGGAGTGGTTTTTCGTTGAGAGACAGCATTCGCACGTTAATTTTTTTTTATCCATTTGAGCCAACATCTCGTTGGTATGTCAATTCAAGAATTCAATCTTGTTTGTTTGTTTCGTCCTGTCCTTTGTGATCAATTATTACATCTGAAAATTTGGTTGCTCTGTATTCTCCTTCGCGAATGCAGTTAGTAATGTGATTTAGGGGTTTGTTTTGTGGAGATGAGATTATGGTATGATTATATTTTTCAGCTCATTTTATTTTAATAGTTGTCAATTGTTGAATGAATTTGAGTCTACTTACAATAATTCAGTTAAAAGAATTAAAATAAATCAAAATAAACAAAAATCAATGTGACTTAATTTTAATTTTTTTTCTATGGTCTAACTTTTGGTTCATTTGTTGTTGGATCAATAATTAAATCACGTTCGATTGTGGAATTATTTAACTTGATGATCTAATTGGAAAATTTATTTAATTGTTGCATCAATTTAGTCCAAATGGTTTAATTTAGTTAACCATATTAATTCAATTAGATCAAATAAAAATTGTTTAAATTTCATTTATTGAAAGTTTTATAAAATCAAAATTTGTGTAAGGCACTCCTTCGGTCCTGTTTTATTTTGAAACTTAATTAAAACTCATTTTGTCCACTTCATTTGCTTCAAAGTTAATGTCAACGTATACTTTAAAAAATCAAACATTAAACAATTAATATCATAAAACCATCAAAAAACCATTATATATAAGTAATAATTCACTTCATTTTATATTTTATCAAAATTAAAAAATACACTAAATATGCATCTATTGAATTTGATAAATAACTAATATTAAAATTTTTAATTCACTCAATTTAACCAACTAATATATGTCCAGATAGAAGAGCAAAAATTACTTAGAGAAATCAAATAACAGATGGTGCAATTATTGTCAACAATGATGGCACAAGCGTTTCTAACCATTGAAATGTTCGGCAAATTGGAGGAGAGCGGGTTGACATGACTTCGTTTTTTCATCAAACATCCACCCAGACATTCGTTTGAAAACTATTTTTGGTGGTTTTGACGTTTCTTTTGCTAACATTTGTCCTATTGAATTAAGGGGAAAAATTTAAAAGGGCATCTGAACTATCACCACTTACCCAATTACGGTCAGAACTATCACGATTTTCAAAAATGGTGCGATGAAAAAAAAATTGGACTAATTTTTTAAAATAAAATTCACCATTACATTCCAAAACTAATATTATTACAAGATTTAGATTTGTGTGTGAAAATTATGTCATTCGATTATCAAAAGACGTTGTTTTCTTTATGTGCACAAAACGATATAATTTATTTTGATAACCAAACGACATAATTTTTGCACACAAATCTAAGTCTTGTAATAATATTTGTTTAGGAATCTAATGGTAAATTTTATTTTAGAAAATCTGTCCAATTTTTTTTCAGCGCACCCTTTTTGGAAATTGTGGTAGTTCTGACCGTAATTGGGTAAGTAGTAATAGTTCAGGGCCCCTTTTGGGTTTTATCCCTTGAATTAATATATGGGGTACGATATTCAAGTGTGGATTAAATAAGGGGCCTTAGAAAAAATTCGAGATGAAAAACTAAATGAAAATTTAGATGAAAAATTGAAAGGATATTTTGTTTAAATCAAAAAATGTTTTAATATTTTCTTCAAAAACTTTCACACCTAACCAAACAAAAATAAAAATAAATAAAAAATTCATTTTCTATCTGTTGAGCATATATAGTGGTATTATCCCACATCGCCCGGTGAAAGTTCTAAATTGATCATAATATATAGTTGGGCTCCCCCACTCATTGTCAATTGGTTTTGAGTGTGAATCCGACAAATCAACATGGTGTCAGAGCAGGTTGTGGCCGCACTCTTAGAACATGCCCGTGACGGTTAATTAAGTCTGCACGAGGTCCCACTTATCGAGGTTAACAAAGGTCCTCACAAGTGAGGGGGAATGTTGAGCATATATAGTGGTATTATCCCACATCGTCCAGTGAAAGCTCTAAATTGATTCTAATATATAGTTGAGCTCCCCCACTCATTGCCAATTAATTTTGAATATGGATCGGACAAATCAATACTATTAAATTTGTTTTTTCTTGAAACATTCCCTTAACCTGTAAAGATGCGCACCATTATTTGATGCCACTTTTGGTTGGCCATCATTTTCAAACACTATTTTAAGTGGTTGTCGTAGTTTTGAATCCCCATATAAATGTATAAATATTAGGTGTTACTGGATATGCGTCATTTAATTTTTAATATAGTTTAAGATTATTTAAGACTATATCCTAAAATACCTTACAATCATAATTTTTTTAAATAAATCAAGGCTTAAATCCATAGGCACGAAAATCTTACACCTTCAAGTGTCCAAAAGTTCCGAAATCTTGAAAACATGAACATTCTAAAACCCTTAACTCTAAAATTCTAACATCATAAAACCTTAGACCTCCAAAAATCTCAAAATGAGTAAAAAAACTAAATGAATTATTTTGCCCCCATTCCTTACTAAATTTATATAAGATGTGACTCTGTATCTATTTTTGCTAAAAATAATATTAAAATCACAGATAAAGTTAAATATATACACCAAGATACATATGATCTGAGATCCACACGCCTCATTTTGTTCCACTTCCAAGCTCCTTGCTTCTCGGGAGAAATGATAACTATCAAGAACACCTACACCGTTAAGCCCGACGCTTCAACCCCCTCCCCCGGCCGCTTTCACCTTTCTTCAATCGATCAGACCGGTGCCATAACACATGTATCCACCATCTACGTCTACCGCCGTCCCACTTCGGCCAAACCCTTCGAAACCCTAGTCCAAAACCTAGTCACCGCCCTCAGCAAAACCCTAGTGGAGTTCTACCCGGTGGCCGGGCGCCTCCACTACATTCCAAATGGAGGCGGCCAAGTCGAGCTGACTTGCACCGCCGAAGGCGCTGAAGTCACTGAGGCCGAGTCAGAGGTACCGATCGAACACTTCGGAGACTTCTCCCCAACCCCGCTTATCAAACCCCTCTTGCCGTTCATAGACTATGCGAACAAGGAACTCCACGAGATCCCGCTTTGCTTGGCGCAGCTCACGAGATTCCCCTGCGGCGCGATCACGGTGGGGCTGGCAGTTTCGCACGTGGTGTTTGACGGCGTGGCGGCCATGCTGTTCGTAAGCGAGTGGTCGAAGCATGCTCGGGGCTGCTTGGTGGATCTGGTGCAGCCGTTTCTGGACCGGACTATCCTTAAAACGACGGGAGTTGTGAATCAAGAGTCGTCAAGAAGCGATGTGCATACGGCTTACACTCGGCCACCGCTTTTGGAGGGGCAGTCGGATGATGTGGAGCAGAGGGGGAAGGAGACGACGGTGGCTAGGTTAGAGCTGAGCCCTGAGCAGATTGCTGAGCTCAAGAATAGAGCCAACCTGGACAGCAAAGACGGACGTCCCTACTCAAGGTCAGTATTCTCCCATCTTTAACTGATGACTTACTTTCAAATTGTTCATTTTGTTAAAAATTTTCATTTCAATTTACATCTAATATTTTATAAACCAAATAAGAATTCTTCCTATTTTTTTTTTAAAAAAATTTCTTTCCCTCATATTTTATTTTTAAGAAACCAAACACAACTTTTGTAATTATTAAAATAAAATTTATTTTGAAAAGATTGTTAATTAAGATTAAATTTTATTGCATATAATATTAATACTGCTAATTATGTTAGAGCTAACATTTTACAATGATATTAATATGATTTGTCTCAATCCTAATACTTCGTGTGTTTAGCAAACCATGTTTATTTTTGCATTTTTAAATGATGCCTCATTTCATTTTATTTTCGGGAGTTTCAGACATTTTTTCCTTTAGAAGAATAGTTTACTTAATGAATATGAAACTATGGATTACAAGTCCATATCCTTAATTTTCAATATAAATATTCTGTAATTGATCTAAAAAGAACATCAAACATTATTTAGATAGCTATATTACACTAAGTTCTTGTACATCTTTAATGTAAGTTTGTGTTATGGCACATTAAATTGTGTTATTTTATTATTCTCATAAATCTCTTTTGTTTGGTTTAGGAAAAATTTAGGATAAAAAATTAAATGAAAAATTAGATGAAAATAAAAAAACTAAACTAAAAATATTTAATATTTTTTTAAAATTTTATATCACTAGTGAAACAAGAAAAAATAATAAATTTCATGAAAAATTCTTTTTTGCTTAAATTTTCTTTTACCTTAAACTTTATCCCAATCAAACGTACCCCACAGATTCTCCATCCTTCAAATATGTTTCAGATCATGTTCATCTATTCAGCTTATCTATAAAATGGAGCCATTGAATCCACATGATAGGATATTTTTCATGTGGATTTTATTATAAAAATAATAATGGGCAGGTGATAGTGTTGGGGAGCGCCATTTATGACCACAAAATAGGATATTTTTCCTGCTCCTTGATTTCATTTTGTTTCGGTTTTACTTCGTTTCTTTAATGGTCAATTGAACATGTGTATTCTTTTTGTTTAAGTGATAAAGTTAAGCCAACAGAAAACATAGCAGTTTTTACTTTTTAATACCATTTCAAAAAACAGTTTGTAGAAAAGTGGGAGGGGCTTTCAAAAAATTTGAAAGATGGGAAAATTTTTGATTTAGAGAAAATTCAAGATGAAAAATTAAATAAAAAAAATTAAAAGAAAATTTGTCTGAATTAAAAAATATTTTAGACTGTGTTTGGTTTAGAAAAAATTATAGAGAAAGAAAACTTTAATGGAAAGTGATCCATCGTGTATTCCATTTTACTTTTTCTTGTTTGGTTTGAAATGAAAATTTTGAAGAAAAAAATTCAAAACTCCTTTTAACTTTATTAATATGTTCGTGATGAGAACATTGTTGGTTAAATTGGTTATCTTAAAAACTCTTATAATTAAATCAAAAAAATAATCTCAATGTGATTTTATAAGAAAAAATTACGTAATTTTCAAAAGAATTTTATTTTGGTGATATGATAACCTTTGCTTTGAAATATATAGTTTGTACCTCAATTTTTTTTTGGGAGCTCTGTTAGATAATTCAATCATCGAATTAATAACACAGTTGTCATCTTTCATGAATTAAATCATATACAGATTATTATATATATTCATAAAATAACAAGAGGAATATTTCATGAATCAAAATGATATATGACGTTGTACTACTTAGTGATTCATTATAGAAAAAAATACTTTTTTTAACATATCACATTATTACTTAAACAGCCACGTAGCAACACCTCGATGATGACAGATTCATAATTCACTCGGTGGACATGTTCCTTTAAAACTAACTCATGATTTTTTTACATAAAAGTTTTCTTGGTTTTGTTTAATATAATTAAAACTTATTTTATAATTTTTTCGTGCCAAAATCTTTTGAGTTAAATTAATCTGTTTGGTGAATGGCTCTTTTATTTTGTTTTTGTGTTGCTCTTTTTTAATTGGATTTTTTTTCATCTTCCTCGTTAAAAGCTATTCGATGTGATGCTCTACGTCTGTCCGCCAATATTTTTGAATATATGTATCAACTGTATATATTTTTATTCTCATTTTTGTGTTCCAATTTTAAGCGAAGAACATACATTTATTTCAGTGAAATTAATTTTTATTATATAAAAAATAAGAGAAAACAAATCATAGATGATACCTTGTACGGAGTATGAGTTAAATAAGGATCGGACATTTGTCGTTTTATCTCTTATTTTATTGCGTTTTAGGATTTGTAGGTTTTTGGAATATTTAGGGTTTTGAAGTTTTATGTTTTCAAGGTTTTCAGGATATTTGGACAGTAAAAGTTTAGAGGCTGTAGCGGATTGCATTTAATTTTTGCGTAAACCATTCACAATTCGAAACAACTGTTTAATTTTTCATGTGAATCTCCTATCACAATAAAAAAAACACGTGTGTAAAATATGCCATTCACAATTATATACTTTTACTAAGCAAATGTTTTAAAATAATTATAAGGAAAATCTGGATTTATAAATTATACATTTCAAAATATAGAATAGAATTAAAATAAAATAAAATTCTGAATAAAACGGAAAGAGAATTAGGAAATGGGGCAGTTTGAAAAAAAAAACACTGCTTGATCATGGCATAATATTTGAGACAGGTACGAGGTAATAGCTGCCCATATGTGGAGATGTTCGACAAAGGCTCGTGGCCACAGAGCTAGACAGTTAACCCGCCTCCGCATCGTCATTGACATCCGCAATCGCATCAAGCCACCGCTCCCTAAAAACTTCTTTGGCAACGCAGTCATATGCTTAGCTGTGGAGACTACCTCCGGTGAGCTCCAAAGCAACCCGCTAGGCCAAATCTCATCAAGAATCCGTGAAACCCTGGCCAAGGCCGATGATAGGCTCGTAAGGGATACCCTGAGCTACCTCGAAAGGCAAGAGGACGTGACCAAGTACCGGAACTTCCACAGCATCGGCGGGTCCACCGAGGTAGGGTTTTTCGGAAACCCTACTTTTGATATAACGAGTTGGCTGAGCTTGCCACTGTACGGGACTGATCTCGGTTGGGGCCCGGAGGACTATATGGGTATTGGTGCAATCGGGATAGATGGGAAATGCTTTATTGTGGCTAGCCATGATACAGAAGGATCTGTTGTGGTGTTTATGAGGCTCCAAGTTGAGTACATGAAGGAGTTTAAGAGATGTTTTTACGAGGACCTGAAATGAATTTGCATTGCTTGGACCTCCGAGTGTAGGGTTATCGTTGAGAGATATAACATTCAGTAATTCTGTCTTGAAAACGAGTGACTTTAAGCACCTTAAAAAGATACTGCCGTTAATATCAGCTTTGGTTCCCTAAAAAAAAGTATCTGCTTTGTTTCCCAAAAATATCCGCATATTTCTACTCCTCAAAAACCTCATGGATGGTTGCATGCAACGAATGTTGCAAATCTAATAGAACTGTCTCCTGCCTGTGAAGGACATTCTTAACTAGATCCACAGGCAGGACACAGTTCTTGATGCCTGTGAATTACAAACATGTTTGTAACGACCAGATCGATGCCTGTGAGGAGTAACCCAAAGGCGACCAAATGCACAAAAAGGAGACATGTTTGTAGTGAAGGTAGCAAATTCTCATAGAATGTTTGTGCCGGGAACAATATCTCCTAGTAACGTCTGGCATTTGAGAATGCAAGAATTTGACTTTAGACCTCTTAAATAATCATTACAAACATGTACGTAGCAGATGCAACTGCTGCATCGTACTGACACTGGCACCATCATTTATATAGGCTGTAAAACATTTGAAACAGATAAGTAATGGAAGACTGTGCCTGCGCCTCTTGCTGCTGTGAGATCTTTTGAGGTATCAGTAGTGGAAGACAGTAAGGTTCCACCTCAAAATGGCGTTTGACTGAGGAATGTCGAGGAAGACAGTCTCGATGCTGGCCCACCCTCTCGCCAGCCTGAACTTACCAGTCCCCGACACTATTGAAACCTCCCTCGTCGGCTGCAGCAGCCTATCAGCGCCCTGGATCTCGATCGTGCTTCCGTTGTAGGCCTTGTTGGTGAACAAGAATGATACCAAAATATGCAAGTCTGAACCGTCCAGCGCGGTATTCACATATATCCCGTGAGCCCTCCCCAGCTCGGTCGACTTGCGGTCAATGGTGGTAGTGATGGCATCATCATACGCAAACAAAGATCCGAAAGTGAGAATGTACCATTTGGTTTTCGGCTTTCCGGCAATGATTATGTTGGTGACGTTTTCTTCTTTTGTGGGAGTCTCCCAATCATGCATGTAGAAACTCATCTCAGTCTTCTTCAGCTTCTGGCCTCTTGATGCATCTGAGCTGATTGCAGCAGCTGCAAGAAGCACAAAGATCAACAACACCATGGCATCAACTCTGGATACTGAGAATGAACCCATTTGTAGCTCTAGCTGTTTTTTCCCAGTTACCCTTTTATGAAGATGTGTTTGAGATGTGAAGTCTGGAGTGGGGATTTTCTTTTATAGGTCAAAAGTCCATGCACCTAACCATCTCTCTTTGGTTGGTGGCTATAGGTCAATAATTAGCCATCATATTTGAATATTCTCTCTTGCTTATATTTATTTTGTTTCATTAATCCTACACTACATATATAGCCGCGGCAGCTGCCTCACATCTGTCCAAATCTACGTTTTAAGCAATTTTCTAATCTAATGTTAATAATATTTCCAACAACCCTCACGTGTACCTGGATTATTGTTGGAGCCACAATTTTAACGCGACGGCTGCATATTTGAGCTTGTTTTGACAAATGCAAGTGAAAGAAATATATAGTTGTTGAGTGGAGGTTTGTAAATTATAATTTAATAATTCAATATAAATCATCATCTCTTCTTATCTCTATTAACCATATTAACCGATAGGAAAGATATCTCCAAAAGTGTATAAGGGGCTGCAAAACATTAGAGAGATATTTATTGAAGGGTTATGAGAAAACTAGAAACTAACAGACATGCATCAACGAACTAAAAAATAAGACAAGTAGAAATCCATATGGAACCAATTTCATGTGGGGGTCATAAATGTCTTTTACTGAATAGTGAGATGTTTCATTGAAGTTATGCAAAAATAATTTTGGGTTTGATTGGGTATTGTAAAATTAAAAGTTGGCCCTAAAAATAAAAAGTAAGAACTAAAAACTTAAGTAGTTATGCCCTTAATTTTTAAAAGCACAATACTATGTAGGGGAGAGTATCAGTCGGTTAACCGAACCGAATTGTTGTTCGGTTAATCGAACCAAATTAACCGAATTTTAAAAGTTTCGATCGATAACCGAACCGAATTATATGGTTAACCGATAATTCGGTTAATTCGGTTATCGGTTAAATATCAAATTAACCGAAATTAATCGAATTAACCGAACAAATAATAAATATTTTATAAAATCAATATATTTATAAGTAAAACAACTATTTTTTATTTAATAATTTTATTTTTTGGTTAATTCGGTTAACCGAATTAACCGAAACTCAAAAATTTCTCTTCCGTTAATCGAACCGAATTAACCAAATTTTGTTCGGTTTTTGACCGAATTAACCGATTCACCAAATTAACCGAACCAAATTAATTCGGTTAAGCTAGATCGGTTCGGTGAATCGGTTTTTACCGAACAATGCTCTCCCCTAATACTATGTAACATTTTTATACCTCCCTTAATTTTACAGATTTTAAGTAAAAATATTTATATTTCATTGAAACTAATTGAGATATTCGAGTGATGGTTAAGAAATTTCAATTAGTGAAATAGTTATGGTATACAGACATATTCGTTGAGGGTCAGCTCTCGTGCACCTCCAATATATCTATGTTGGTGTGATATTCAGCCTGATTTGAACCTAAAAATTGAAGATTATTAGACAACATTTCAGATCACAGGTCAAACCTTTGATGGTACAAGTGAAAATTACAGATTGATAGTTGTATTAGAAATCAAAGTTGTACCTCTGTCATTCGAATGAACGTGAAATTGTCATAGTCTAACTTTCAATGGATCAAATTTCACTGATATCAGTTTATCAACATGACAAAAACAACTAAAATTAGTTGATGACATTGGAGGGCGACATAAGATGAGAGGATCGAATCTATTAGAAAGCGATAAATATCGAGGTTGGTAGGTGATGTTCTTTGATTAATTTTGCTGGACCATTTTGGTTTGAGTGTTGATTTGTTGGGTGGACCAAGTTGATTGAGAGCATTTTTTTTCCTTCCTAAAATGGGAAAATACTGGAATTTATAAAACAAGTCCTCATATTTATGAAGTAATTCAACAAATATATGTATTTTTCAGTTCAAAAGAGTTTCATAATTTTTATGAGAATATTAAAAACATACATGATTTTTAAATCAAAATTTATTACAACTGGACCAAAAGTCAACGTATTTTTTTATATACCGATTAGATCGATCAATTAATCGCAGAGCTAATACTATAATGTTAATAAGTCGTGTGGTCATGCGGTAAAAACGCAGGTTTAAGGTTCCATTTCCTCAGCGTGGATTCTCTAGAGATCATTTTTTTTACTAATTAGTTAAATTAGATTTTAATTATTAGTTAATTGTAATTCAATTAATTAAATCAGTTCATAACAAAATCGGCCAGCTAGAGTCAAAAGGCTATTTCAACCTGATTTTATTATAAATGATTTAAATACGGTCATATAAATATGTTGCTGAATACTACATAATATTTTATCAATACTTATCTAAATGGTTTGACTAGTGATCGGATAACTATTGATTTTAGATTTCAGAATAATTTAGTTTTATTTAGTACATAACGTTTTGAACATCTCAATATATTAAAAAAAATATAAATTTATTATTTCAGTTTTTTTTTAAAAAATAAAAATATACAATTAAAATTCAAAATTCTTTTTAATAATTTTTTTATTTATTTAATTATGTAAAGATCAGACATAAGTAAATATTATATTAAAATCACTTACACCAAATACATTTTGATAATTATTATTCATTTCTTCCTCTTCTATATATAAATACCTTATTTATCAGTGGATAAAATTGCATGTACCATTGTTTCATTGTTTCATATACTCCATCCGCCAACAATAGCAGACACGCCTAAAAAAAGTACAAAAAAAACCCCTTCGAGTAGTTATGAAAAGGAAAACTCACAATTTGTATACAACTTCAAAAAAAAAAAAAGAAGATATACCTGCGAAGATTTGATATAATGAGATGAAGATAATAATATCTACCAAGAATTCGGCATAAATAAGAGAATCGGATCCAGAGAGAAGAGAGTACATAGGAGAGAAGAGAATATGTAGCAGAGAAGCTGCTAAAGAAAATATTACAAGTTGATATCACTTTCAAGAAAAATGAGGAAATATATAAAAATAACTTTCATAATGTATAGATATTATTTCGATGAACAATTAAATTATCATCATATTTATAAGAAATGATACCGACTTTTCGAATATCCATTAAAAATATAATATAAATATTAGGTTTATTGAATATTTAATATAATAAAAACAATCATGCTTAAGGATGACCATTTTTGCATAAAACTGCCCTGAAAGAATTTTGTACCTGTGCAATAAAGAAGGTTCCATGAGCTTGGATCTAGATCCTAGTGATGTCAGGCATTTGAGAATAAGAGAACTTGGTTTTCAACCTCTCAACTAATCATTACGACAAATATGTAGCAGATGCAATTGCATCGTCGGTTACGACCACATTCGGAATTTTTTTAAAATTTACCCTTTGTTCAAGTTTTGATATCTATTCTATCCTACCGTTCATTTTAATTTTAAATCTATCTTGTTTGAAAAAAATCGTAATTGTGAACCATGATTTTCTTAAAACAACCATAATTTCAAACCGATGATTTTTTTAAAACAACAAAACTGCGGTTTCTTAAAAAAATCGCAGTTTACAACTGCGGTTTTTGTGTATACTAAACCGATGTTCATGTTCTTATAGAAAATAAAATCGCGGTTTGAAACTGCAATTTTTTTTAAAAACCGTGGTTTACAATGCGATTTTCTTCAAGTAGGGTAAATTTGAAATAAAAGAATTGAAGGGTAGAATGAATATGAAAACCTGTAAAAAAAGTAGTTTTAAAAAGAAATCCCACATTCGGACGGGTGATACTGACAAAATGATCTGTTATGTTGTAAAACATTTAAAAGTAGGATACAGGGACTCTCCTTGTCACGAGAGAGCACTTTTCTACATTAGCGAATAAAATTTAAAATGTCCTTACTTTTTATTCTGCATAAATTATTAAAGTATGGATATATTTGTCATTATCCATGTATGAAATAAATAAAAGAAGTAAAGGAATAATTTCAAAAGGACTAAGAACGAAAAATAAGAACATTTTAGATTTTTTATCGGTTAATGTAAAAAAATTCTATGTGACAAGGAAAGTTCCTTTCCCTTTAAAATAATCCTGTTTCTGATGAAACGAAGTGGGGACATTCTCCGGTGGTGCGGTGCTCCGCTGCTGGATCTCAATCGTGCTTCCGTTGTAGGCCTTGTTTGTGAACACAAATGATACCATAATATCCAGGTCAGAGCACACCAGCGCGGTGTTCACGTATATCCCGTGAGCCCTCCCGAGCTCAGTCGACTTGCGGTCAATGGTGGTAGTGATGGCATCATCATACGCAAACAGTGATCTGAAAGTGAGAATATATGTATCAATATCTGGTTTTGGGCTTTTGCCGGCAATGATTATGTAGGTGACATTCCCTTCCTTTGTAGGAGTAGGAGTCGCCCAATCATGCATGTAGAACACAGCGCTGGATTTGAATCAGGATTCATTCTCAGTATTAGAGTTGATGTCTTGGTGCTGATCTTTGTGCTTCTCGCAGCTGCTGCTATGAGCACGGAGGCATCAAACGGTCAGAATGAGTTGATGCTTTGATGTTCAGCTGCTGCTAACAATATAAAAGCAACTGCTAGAAGCACAAAGATCAACACCAAGGCATCAAACTCTAAATGCTGAGATCAATCCCATTGTAGCTGTTTCATCAAAATAAGCTGTTTTCCCAGTTACTCTTTTATGAGGATGTGTTTGAGATGAGAAGTTTGGAGTGTGGGGATGTTCTTTTATTGGTCAAGGCCATCAAGCCATCTCTTTGGTTGGTGGCTAGTGCGTCAATATTAATAAGCCATCAAATTTGACTGATGTCTCTTCTGTTTAATTATTTTGTTTTATTAATCCTACACTACACACAGCAGCAGCAGGAGGGCTGGCTATTTTAAGTAACATCTTTTGTTTCTAATATCTTCAGCACCTTAGCTTGCACTTTCATTGTTTTAACTAATGTTACTGATGCCCATAACTTGTGCCTGTTAATTGTGAATGCCCATAACTGTTTCAATCCACCAGTCGATCTCACGTTCTTTCAAAGTATTATAAGAAACCAATGCTACTTATTTCATATTTGGCCAGACATGAATTTTACAGTTAAATATGTGAGGCGGTTCATGGCAAACACTACAACAGAACATATGAGTGCCGTCAAACATCTCATCCGCTACTGCCAACACATTTCACTTTGATTTGCACTACCTTAAAGGCATCGGTAAGCTCGAACTCTTGGGAAACAGTGGCATGGACATTGCCGGGAACGTGCGCACGATCGCATGAGCATCACTAGCATCCTTTTCTGTTTTGATCGTGCACATGTGATATGACAATATGAGAAGCAACCAGTGGTGGCCCTATATATCATCTTATGAAGCTACGTACGTATCCACATCGGCAGCAGCATGATGCCAAGGCTTATGGTTTGAGCTTTTGCTTGGAAAGTTCTATCAACAAGCGACATATGTCACCATCATTTTTATCTGAGTCAAGAATTTGATTGTGCAAGAATCTAGAGTTTTCATGCAAGGAGAAAGTACCTTAAAACGCACTTCCACTTCACCTGCAAGTGCGTTGAAAGCGGATAGGTGTCCATTCAAAAAATTCACGCACACTTCTATGGATTTCGGCTTTTGGCACACTTATTTGAAGGCATTTATTACGTTCGGAAAATGTGATGGATATGAGTGTTCACACTTCAAAATTACAAGCATGGTACTAGATTTGATCTTTTACTACGCTTAAAAATTTGAAACGGTAAATGATAATTTTTAAAATAGGCGTAAAAATAGTTTCCCTCGCTTAAATCTTTTAAGATAAACCATACTGAAGCTAGCATGTGGTTAAAGAGAAAATAAACATTTGATGACTCCTAAAAAAATTTAATGTAAAAATAAAACCTTGATTATCTACAAAATATAAAAAAAAGTTTATTGAAGATGTTTACTGAATTGGAAAAGCGATATTATTAGCTAAAACCAACTTTTGGAGAGAGACTATGGAGAGCTTCCTTACATTATAAAAAAGTTCTCGATTCAATTTAAAAGTACAGAAGGAAAAAAAAAAGCAATACATCTCATTTCAATATAAGAGAGCTCCGACTCCTATAACATAAATCATCATATATTTATCCTTAACAATTCTTGTGTGGGTCCATTACGTTTCCTACTCATGGGTCGGTGTTACTGACATCAGTCTCTTATTCTCTATAAAAACATTTGATACAGATAATGCAATGGAAGCCGAAACAATCTCGGCAGGGGCAGTGGCAGTGCTCCCTATGTCGGGACATGTTGCAGCTGTTTTAATCAGTAGTGGAAGACTGTAAGGTTCCACCTCAAAATGGCATTGGACTGAGGAATGTCGAGGAAGACAGTCTCGATGCTGGCCCATCCTCTCGCCAGCCTGAACTTACCAGTCCCCGACACTACCGAAACCTCCCTCGTCGGCTGCAGCAGCCTATCAGCGCCCTGGATTTCAATCGTGCTTCCGTTGTAGGCCTTGTTGGTGAACAAGAATGATACCAAAATATGCAAGTCTGAGCCGTCCAGCGCGGTGTTCACGTATATCCCGTGAGCCCTCCCCAGCTCGGTCGACTTGCGGTCAATGGTGGTAGTAATGGCATCATCATATGCGAACAGAGATCCGAAAGTGAGAATGTACCATTTGGTTTTGGGCTTGCCGGCAATGATTATGTTGGTGACGTTTTCTTCCTTTGTGGGAGTCTCCCAATCATGCATGTAGAAACTCATCTCAGTCTTCTTCAGCTTCTGGCCTCTGGACGCATCTGAGCTAATGGCAGCAGCTGCAAGAAGCACAAAGATCAACAACACCAAGACACCAACTCTGGATACTGAGAATGAAGCCATTGCAGTGCTCTATCTAGTAGCTGTGTTGTTCCCGGCTAGTTAACCTTTTCTGAGGATGTGTTGGAGATGTGAAGTGATCTGGAGTGGGGATTTTCTTTTATAGGTCAAAAGGCCATGCAGCAAACCATCTCTCTTTGGTTGGTGGCTGGGTCAGTATTGCCATTAGCCATCATATTTGAATGCTCTCCCTTCCTTTACTTGTTTTGTTTTATTAGTCCCACACTACATATAGAGCAGCAGCAGCCTCACATCTGTCCAAAACTACGTTGTAAGCCAGACAGTGATCTCCTAATCAAATGTTAATAATATTTCCAACAACCCTCACATGTACACGCACTATTGTTGGAGCCACTATTTTAACCCGACGGCTGCATATTTGAGCTTGTTTTGACTAATGCTGGTGAAAGAAATAGATGTTGGATGGAGATTTGTCATCTCTTCTTGTCTTTATGAACGGATGTAGGAAAGATTTACGCAAAAGTTTTCAAGGGGCTGCAAAACATTAAAAAGATATTTATATGCTCCCTCCGGCGTGATTTATTTATTCTTTAAGATTAAATTGAATAGTGGTTGGACGAATTTAGTAGATAAGGATTTAATGTATATTTTTAAAATTTTGTGTAAAAAGTAGAATTGGTGGATTATTACTAGTGTAAAATTACTTTTTAGTGATTATGATAATGAAATCATTAATGTTTGACTTTTAAAGATAATTTTATATATTAAATACGCATTGAAAAGTATTGAGCGACAAATAAAAATGAACAAAAAATTTGATTGAGTGTTAAATAAAAGAGCTAGCACACCGAGGGAGCAAGTATTAGGAAAAAAACTAGAAACCAATTGGCGGCATGCATTAACGAACTAAAAAATAAGACGGGGGTTCTAAAAAAATTGGATAAGTAGAAATTCATAGAGAATAAGGCTGTGTTTGGTTTAGGGAAAATTGTATGGAAAAGAAAATTTGATGGAAAGTGGAATCCATTTTGGATTCCATCTTATTTTCCTTTGTTTGGTTTAGAATGAAAAATTTGAAGGAAAGTTTCAAAACTCATTTTAATTTACATTAACTTTCCTTCTAACTTTCCACATAATTTTCTTTCCCTCATATTTTCCATCTAAACCAAATATTGGATTTTATCAATTTTCCTCCACATTTCCCTTTCCACTAAATTTTCCCTAACCGAAAACAGCCTAAATGTAATTTGGGGGACACAAATGTCTTTTACTGAACATTTAGATGAGATGTTTCATTGAAGTTATGCATGAAATGTTTTTGGGTTTGATTGAGCATTGTCAAATTAAAAGTTGGCCCTAAAAATTAAAAAATACGATTTAAAAATTTAAGTAGTTAATGGAGGTATGAGGGTTGATGTGTAATTATTACAGGGATTAATGTGTAACACATTATAACTAGAAGGTCCTAGATGTTAGGCTAGCTGCTGTGTATAAGTAACAAAATAATTCTCTTTTGTTGAATAATTGAAAACGGTGCGTTGCTCGTGTATTTGGACTGGAGGCTCATCTGATCGAGTTAGGATTGAGACGACATCCGGCTCAACTCCGGCGAGACTCCGGCGCTTCCGATTCAATATTTTCACATGATATTGGTATCAGAGCTTGATTCAAACTCCGTTGAATTCGTAATTGTATTTTGATCACGTTCTTTCTTGTTAGCCAATTTGTTATCAAATTGGAAAAGAGATTTCGAAGCTTGGCGGTGTAGCAGCGATTATGGCTAATCTTGGTGAAGATCCCTATTTCGTGAGTAATGCAGAAATTACAGGCCACAACATTGTTAGCGAGGTGCTAACTGGTCCGGAGAACTACATCAAGTGGAGACGATCAATGGAGATAGCTTTATCAGCTAGGTCAAAGCTTGGCTTTGTCAGAGGTGATTATCCTAAACCAGCTGATGCAACTCTACACCTGAAATGGCAGAAGTGCAATGATATTGTGATGTCGTGGTTAATCAGTTCTGTTTCAAAGGAAATAGTTGGATCAATTCTTCATGCGGTTGATGCTGTGGCAGCTTGGAACACATTACATGTGCAGTTTGGTGGCACAAATGAAACCGTCTTTTCATTATGGAGAAAGATCTGGCTACTTTCTCTCAAGGTGAGTTGACTGTGGCAGTTTTCTATCAAAAATCTATTGATATGTGGCAAGAATATGAATCCATGGAAGAATTGCCCAAGTGTACACATGGTGCTGGTTGTGTATGTTTTAGTTATTTGTTGGCCAAACGAGAAAAGAGGAGAGTTGTGCAATTCTTGATGGGGCTGAATGACTCTTTTATGTCTTTGAGAACTCATATCTTGACATTGAAGCCATTACCAAGTCTTAATGTGATTTACTCAATGACATTGCAAGATGAAGCGCAAAGATGCATGTTTAAGTCTCCAGTGATGGATGTATCTGCTATGGTTGTTCAAAATGCTGGGAATTCTTATAAGAATTCTACTTATAATGGTGTCAATAAAGGGCAGGGCTACAAGAATAAAAAGAATTTGTATTGTAACTATTGTCAAATGACAGGACATACAAGAGATACTTGCTCCAAGTTGATTGGATACCCTCCAGGTCATAGAAATTACAAGCAACAAAATCAGAATTTTAACTAGTCTGGAGGACAGAAAGTTGCAGCTAACATTCAGGTTAATGGAACAGAGTCTTCTTCTTCAATGATAGAGACATCAAACACTTGTGGAGGTATCCCTCAGTTATCTTAAGAACAGATACAACATTTGGTTACCCTGTTACAGCAGAAGGATCAGCAAATGCAAATGGCAGGTATTGTCCGTCTCTCAAGCATTTATGGATATTATGACAATTGGATAATTGATAGTGGAGCTATAGATCATGTATCTTACAATGTGGAATTGTTTATGGCATTATCTGATTTGAAACATAAGTGCCAAGTAACTTTACCTACTGGTTCCACTGCCATGGTTTCACAAAAGGGAGATTGTAGATTAAATGGTAACATATTGTTAAAGGATGTCTTGTACATACCTGACTTCAAATTCAATCTACTATCAGTAAGGAGACTGGTTGATGATACAAAATGTAATGTTTTGTTTACTGCTGATGGATGTATTATTCAGGACCCAGTGCTCAAGACAATCCTAGAGACTGGTGAACTGAAAAACAACCTCTATCAAGTAACAAAGCATAAACAAGAAGCTGTAAAGAAGGAGCATGTCATAGCAGCCTTACAGAATAAAGATGAAGTTGTAGAATTGTGGCATCACAGATTGGGGCATGTACCTGTGTCCAAATTACTGTCTTTACTACTTGAGCTAGCATTAGAAAATAAAAGCACAGGAACAAAACTGAAATGTACAGTTTGTCCTTTGGCAAGACAAACCAAGCTTAGTTTTTCCTTGAGCAATACAATGGCACAAAACTTGTTTGAAGTAATACATGCAGATGTTTGGGGTCCATATTCTGTGCCATCTATTTCAGGTGCTAAGTATTTTCTAACTTTAGTGGATGATTGTTCAAGGAACACATGGATTTATATGATCAGATCCAAAGCTGAAGTACCTCAATTGATTGAAAATTTTTTCCATATGGTTCACACACAGTTTTCAGCAACTATTAAAATTCTGAGAAGTGAGAATGGAACAGAATTTTTCAACAATAAGATGGATGGTTTTCTCAAGTTTCAAGGATGCATACATCAGAGCAGTTGCCCGTATACCCCAGAGCAAAATGGTGATGTTGAGAGAAAGCATAGGCATCTTATTGAAGTTGCTAGAGCGTTAAGAATACATTCCAATGTTCCTAAATGTTTTTGGGCAGATTGTGTGTTACTTGCTGCCTATTTGATCAACAGACTACCATCAAAGGTACTTAATCAGAAAACTCCTTTTGAGGTTCTTTTTGGGGCAAAGGCTGACCTGCATCATCTCAAAGTATTTGGTTGTCTCTGTTTTGCTACTAAGGTTTCATCCGCAAGTGATAAGTTTGAACCTCGAGCAACGCCATGTGTTTTTCTGGGTTATCCATATGGACAGAAGGGCTACAAATTGTTTTGTCTCAAGACTCACAAATATTTGATCAGCAGGCATGTCAAATTTCTGGAGACAGTCTTTCCTTTTCAGACTAATTTTTCTGCTTCATCACCATCCTTGGTCAGGCCTCTTCCTCCATCTATTGAATCTGACCATAATATTGTTGATATGGAAATTGCTCATACTTATCCAACTGCTGATATTTCTGATGATAATATTAATAATGCTCCCACTGTTATTACTGATGAGGTTCCTCATGCTATAATTCCCTCTACTGATCTCAGAAGAACTGCTAGAAGATTAAAGAAACCTGCCTGGCATAATGATTACATTTGTGGAGCTGCCTATTCTTCTGTACCACATCCTATTACTAAGTATGTTTCTTACTCCAAGTCTTCTTCTCAGCATAGACATTTTTGTTTGCAATTGTCTGCCATCACATAACCAAATTCATATGCTGAAGCTTCTAAATATTCAGAATGGAATGAAGCCATGAAAACTGAGTTAGCAGCTTTAGAAGCCAATCATACATGGTTCATCACTGATTTACCACATGATAAGATAGTGGTTGGTTGCAAATGGATTTACAAAGTTAAGCTTAAATCTGATGGGTCAGTTGAAAGATATAAAGCTCGCTTGGTGGCCAAAGGATATACACAAAAAGAAGGCTTGGATTATACTGAAACATTTGCTCCAGTAGTGAAAATGAATACAGTCAGATTGGTGATTGTTCTAGCTTCTGCTAGAAACTGGCCTATTTTTCAGTTGGATGTAAACAATGCGTTTCTTCATGGAGAATTGCTTGAAGATGTTTACATGCAGTTACCCACTGAATTTTATCAAAAGGAGAGAAATCAGAAGAAAGTATGTAAACTCACCAAAAGTCTATATGGATTAAAACAGGCTTCAAGACAGTGGAATGCTAAACTGACTGATGCTTTAACACAATATGGATTTGCACAAAGCTTGAATGATTATTCAATGTTCACCTTGACTCGAGGAGTTGATTTTCTGGTCATGTTGATCTATGTTGATGACATCCTCATCACAGGCACTTCTGTCTCTCTAATTGAAGCTGTGAAGTTTTTTATAGACAGCAGATTCAAGATTAAAGATCTTGGACACCCCAAATATTTTCTAGGCATTGAAGTGGCTCGTTCAAGCAATGGTATTTTTCTATGTCAGCGCAAATATGCACTGGATTTGTTAGCAGATGCAGGTCTGTTGGCATGTAAACCAGCCTCGTTTCCTATGGACACTAAACAGAAATTGGCTATTTCTACAGCTCCTCCTGTGGAAGATCCTACGGCTTACAGGCGTCTGATTGGGAGACTGATTTATCTCACTAATACCAGACCTGACTTAGCTTATTCAGTCCATATTCTTAGCCAGTTTATGCATAAGCCAACTGAAGATCATCTTCGGGCTGCTCATCAGCTTCTCAGATATCTCAAGATGGCTTCTGCTCAAGGCGTTTTCTTCCCAGCTTCATCTTCTCTTGAACTTTCGGCATATTGTGATGCGGATTGGGCCTCTTGTCCTGTCTCTCGTAAATCCATCACTGGGTTTTGTGTCTTATTTGGCAAAACAATTATTTCTTGGCGCACAAAGAAGCAGAGCACCATTTCTCGATCTTCTGCTGAATCTGAATATAGATCCATGGCGCAAGTATGTTGTGAACTTGTTTGGTTAGCACGTTTACTTGCTGAACTTCAGGTCCTTGTCTCTCGCCCAATTCAGCTTTACTGTGACAATAAAGCAGCGTTACACATTGCTCGAAATCTGGTCTTCCATGAACGTACGAAGCACATTGAATTGGATTGTCACCTCGTACGTCAACATGTTTCATCTTCTTTTATTGTTCCACAGCACATACCAACATTGGAGCAGCCAGCTAACATCTTTACAAAGGCTCTAGGAGCTGTCCCCTTGGCACGATTATGCAGCAAACTTGGAGTTTTGTTGAGCATATTAAGTGGTATTATCCCACATCGCCCAGTGGAAGCTCTAAATTGATCCTAATATGTAGTTGGACTCCTCCACTCATTACCAATTGGTTTTGAGTGTGGAATCGACAATTCTACATGGTATCAGAGCGGGTTTTGGCTGCACTCTTAGAACATGCCCGTGACGATTAACTAGGTCCGCACGAGGTCCCACTTGTCGAGGTTAACAAAGGTCATCGCAAGTGAGGGGAGTGTTGAGCATATTAAGTGGTATTATCCCACATCGCCCAGTGGAAGCTCTAAATTGATCCTAATATATAGTTGGACTCCCTCACTCATTGCCAATTGGTTTTGAGTGTGGATCCGACAATTCTACAGTAGTTATGCCCTTAGTTTTTAGAAGTATAAAACTATGTCATATTTTTATAACCCCATTAATTTTGTTCATTGGATTCTTGTAAAATTATTTATATTTCATGAAAATTAATTGAGATATTCGAGTTAAGCCATGAGGTGGATGCTTAAGAAATTTCAATTAGTGATATATTTATGATACACAGATAAATTCGGAGCGGATCAGCGTATATGCTGGTGTGATACACAGTTGATTTCAAATTTAAAAACTACGGATAGTTAGACAACACCTGAGAGCACATGTCAAGCCTATAGTAGTGCAAGTGAAAGTTACAAACTGATAGGATATACTAGAAGTCAAAATTCTGTCTCTGTCAATCAGAATGAACATGTAATTGTCGTAGTCTAACTTTCAATTTATTAGATTTCATTAATTAATAGAACGAGATGAATAAGCAGGTTGGTAGGTGATGTGGTTGTTGGTGCACATAAGGAATATTGTCTCATATCGTCTATTAGTTCATAAGATTGCCCTCATAAGTATAGTTAGATTCTCTCACACTCATTTTCAATTGATTTTGAGTGTGGAACCAACTACATATACTGATATGATATCAGAGCAGGTTTTAGTCGCACCCTTGGATAAACGTGTCTAACATGCTGGTTACGTACGCATGAGATCCCACTTGCGAGATTTTGATTTAATACGGTGTCATCATTGTTCCACATCGCTCATTAACTCATAAGATTGTACCCATAAGTATAGTAGAATTCTCTCACTCATTGGAAATTGATTTTGAATGTGGAACCAACTATATTAACAGATCTTTGATTAATTTGCTGGATCATTTCGGTTTGAGCGTTGATTGTTGCTTTGTTGGGTGGACCAAGTTGAGGGCATTTTTTTCCTTCATAAAATGGGCAAAAAAATTGGAATTTAATAAATATCCAAACAATATTTATGAAGTCATTTAACAAATGTATGTGTTTTTCAATTTAAAAGAGTTTAATAATTTTTCTGAGAATATAACAAAATTGTTACAACTCGACCAAAAGTCAAATTAGTGATTTCTCCCTTTTTTCTTATTTACCGATTAGATCGATCAATTAATCACCTGTGTAATATTATAATGTTAATAAGTGGCGTGCTCATGAGGTAAACACACGGGTTTAAGGTTCAGTTTCCAAGTTTTGATTCTGTAGAGATCATTTTTTCACTAATTAGTTAAATTAGATTTTGATGATTAATTAATTGTAATTTAACTAATTAAATCAGTTGCTAACAAAATCGGCCAGCCGAGTGAAATGGCTATTTCAATCTGGTTTATTATAAATGATTTAAAAAAATCATATAGATATATTGTATTAAGTGCTCTTACAGAATATTTTATGAAAATATATTTGAATGGTTTGACTATTGGTCAGATAATTTTTTATTTCTCACTCTTAAATGATTTATTTTCATTTAGTAGAGAATATTTAGAGAATTTCAATATTTTATTTTATTTTTATTTTTTTAAAAAAAATATACAATTAATATTCAAAATTCTTTTTATAATAATTTTTTTATTTATTTATGAAGAGTTCAAACATATATAATAATTATGTTAAAATCACATACACCAAATACATTTTGATAATATTATTATTCAATTATTCATCTTACTCCTTCTCAACAAATATCTTATTTATCTTACTCCTCCTCAACAAGTATTCAAAATTGTTGTTCTGTGGCGGCAGCTCGCTCAGCTTCGTCTTCGGTGTCTCTCTATTCAACTCGATCTTGTACACGTTGGTGCCGTGTGGATAGTAGAGTACCCAGTGCCGCTCCGTCCTCGGTCCGTCTTTCATATTCTTGTTGTAGGGGAGAAAATGAGGTCGGGATGACGACGCTGGATCAAACCCGAGGGCCAATCCGAGGTTGACCATGGCGAAGTGTACGGCGTCCAACATCATGATCCAGCAGATTCATGTCCTTCGTATTCGTAACCGGATCTATGATGAGAGCGCCATTGCTCTGTAGATGTTAGGTTTGGGAGAGGTGAGTTAGGTGGGCCACATACTTGTGTCTTTGTTTAACATCTGTTTGGAAAGGGTTAACCGTGTAACTTTCCATTAAGAGAGGGAGAAAATTGTTAAAAATTAATTGTTGTGCACCTTATTTAGATTACGTTATAGTTCGAATCGTAATTGGATAAAAGTTAATAGTTTGAGACTAATTTGAGTTTTTTCCCACACAAAAAAACCTACGAGTAGTTGTGAAAAGAAAACTCACAATTTGTATACAATTTGAAAAAATGGATGAGATGCACGCCTATGTAGAAATTTGATATAATGAGATGAAGATAAAATATCTACTGAGAATTTGGCGGAAATAAGAGAATTGGCCAGAAATAAAAGAAGAGAGTATATGTCGGAGAGAAGTTGCCGAAGAATGTAATGCAAGTTGATATCACTTTGAAGAAAAATGGGGAAATATATAAAGATAACTTTCATAATGTATTTATATTAATATGCTAATCTTATCATATATCATATAATATAAAAAATGATTCAAACTTTTCAAATATTCACTAAAAATAAAAAAAATTGTGTTCGATTCATTGAATTTTTAATATAATAAAACAAACATGCTTAATTAATACTTCATCTTGTAAGTCCAAATTACATAAGACTGTCCTCAAAGAATTTTGTAGCTGAGCCACAAAGAAGGTTCCATGAGCATGGATCTAGATCCTAGTAATGTCAGGCAATTGAGAATAAGAGAATTTGGTTTTTAAGCTCTCAACTAATCATTACGACAAACAGTGGCGGAGCAACAGGAGGCAATAAGGTCGGTCATCCCAAATTTCACTTAAAATATTTATTTCTATGTAAAATAAAAATAAAAAAATTATATATATATAAAATAAATTTATATATTTAATTTCAATGAAAATTTTAATTTTGTCCCCCTAAATTCAATCAAAATTTTGATTAGGTACCAGGACAAACATGAAGATATGCAATTGCATCTCCTGTTAGGACCGCATTGGGGCATTTACTGGTGGTACTTGCACAATCTCTAGTGGCGCGGTGCTCCGCTGCTTGATCTCAAACGTGCTTCCGTCGGTGAACACCAATGATATCAAAATACGCAAGTCAGAGCTGTCCAGCGCAGACGCAGTGTTAACATATATCCCATGAGCCCTCTCCAGCTCGGTCGACTCGCGTTCAATGATTGTAGTGATGGCATCATCATACGCAAACAGAGATCCAAGGTTTTGGGTTTGCCGACAATGATTATGTTAGTGACATTCTCTTCCTTTGTAGGAGTCTCCCAATCATGCACGTAGAACACCGCGCTGGATCTGGATCTGAGTATCTAGAGTTGATGCCTTGGTGTTGATCTTTGTGCTTCTAGCAGCTGCTGCTATAAGCACAAAGATCAACACCAAGGCATCAACTCTAGATACTGAGAATGATCCCATTGTAGCTGTTTCACCAAATGAAGCTGTTTTCCCAGTTACCTTTTTATGAGGATGTGTTTGAGATGTGAAGTTTGAAGTTCGACGCCATCAAGCCATCTCTTTGGTTGGTGGCTAGTACGTCAATAAGCCATCAAATTTGACTGTTGTCTCTTCTGTTTACTTATGTTATTTTATTAATCCGAATCCGACACTACACATAACAGCAGGAGCTGCCTATTTTTATTAACATCTTATGTTTCTAGTAGCTTCAGCACCCTAGCTTGTACTTTCATTGTTTTAACTAATGTTAGTGATGCCCATAACTTGTGCCTGTTAATTGTGAATGCATCTAATTTTGGGTTGGCAGTGTTCGACCATAGGTATAATGTAATTTGAATTTTAAATTTGGATGTTGTTGTTTTAATGCATCTAATTTTGAATGCATCTATTTTAACATGAGGGCCGCCTATTTGAGCGGGTTTTAACTAATGTTAATGAATGCCCATTATTGTTTCAATCCACCAATTGATCTCACACTCTATCTAATTATTATAAGAAATATATGCTACTTGTTTTATATTTGGCCAGACGTAAACTTTGCAGTTAGGTATGTGAGATGATTCATGATAAACACTATAATGGAGCACGTGAGTGCCGTCAAGCATCTCATCCGCTACGTTGCCAACACATTACACTTCGATTTGCACTATACAAAAGGCATTGGCAAGCTCGAGCTCCTGAGAAACAATGGAATAACGACATTTTCGAGGATGTGCACATGATATCGCAAGAGTACCACTTGCGTCCTTTTCAGTTTTCGTTGTGCACATGTGATATGACAATATGAGAAGCAACCAGTGGTGGTCCTATATATCATCATGTCAAATTACGTACATCTCCACATCGACAGCAGCATGCCAAGGCTTATGGCTTGAGCGTTTGCTCGGAAAGTTCTACGGACAAACGACAGATGTCACCATCATTTTTACCGAGTCAATAATTTGATTGTGCAAGAATCTAGTTTTCATGCAAGGAGAAAGTACATTAAGACGCGCTTCCACTTCACCTGCAAGTGCGTTGAAAGCGGATAGGTCTCCATTCAAAAAATTCACGCACACTACTACGGATTTTGACTTCTACCACACTTATTTAAAGATATTTATCATGTTCGGAAAGTGTGGTGAATATCAGGTTCACACTTCAAAATTACAAGCGTGCTAATAGATTTGATCTTTTACCAGGTTTAAAAATTTGAAACGTGGTAAATGATAACTTTTTTAAATAAGAGTACAATGTATTTTACCTCGATTAAATCTTTTAAGATAAACCATACATGTGGTTAAAGAGAAAATAAACATTTGATACAGATAATGCAATGGAAGCCGAAACAATCTCGGTAGGGGCAGTGGCAGTGCCTCTTATGTCGGGACATGTTGCAGCAGTTTTAATCAGTAGTGGAAGACTGTAAGGTTCCACCTCAAAATGGCATTGGACTGAGGAATGTCGAGGAAGACAGTCTCGATGCTGGCCCATCCTCTCGCCAGCCTGAACTTACCAGTCCCCGACACTACCGAAACCTCCCTCGTCGGCTGCAGCAGCCTATCAGCGCCCTGGATCTCGATCGTGCTTCCGTTGTAGGCCTTGTTGGTGAACAAAAATGATACCAAAATATGCAAGTCTGAGCCGTCCAGCGCGGTGTTCACATATATCCCGTGAGCCCTCCCCAGCTCGGTCGACTTGCGGTCAATGGTGGTAGTGATGGCATCATCATACGCAAACAGAGATCCGAAAGTGAGAATGTACCATTTGGTTTTGGGCTTGCCGGCAATGATTATGTTGGTGACGTTTTCTTCCTTTGTAGGAGTTTCCCAATCATGCATGTAGAAACTCATCTCAGTCTTCTTCAGCTTCTGGCCTTTGGACGCATCTGAGCTGATGGCAGCAGCTGCAAGAAGCACAAAGATCAACAACACCATGACACCAACTCTGGATACTGAGAATAATGAAGCCATTGCAGCGCTCTAGTAGCTGTTCTTCCCAGCTAGTTAACCTTTTCTGAGGATGTGTTCGAGATGTGAAGTGATCTCTGAAGCTGGGATTTTCTTTTATAGGTCAAAAGGCCATGCAACTAACCATCTCTCTTTGGTTGGTGGCTACAGGTCAATAGTATAATAAGCCATCATAACTGACTACTCTTCTCTTCCACTTACCTTTTTTGTTTTATTAATCCTACTCTACAGTCTACACACGGCAGCAGCAGCCTCACATATCTGTCCAAAACCTTTTATACCAGAGAATGGTGGCTTCCTAATCTAATGTTTAATAATGTCTCCAACAACCCTTACGTGTACTTTGCATTGTTGGAGACTTGGAGCAACTATTTCAACACGAGGGCTTCATATTCGAGTGATCTTGTTTTGACTAATTTCAGTGATGCCCAAAACTTGTGCCTGTTAATTATATATTCATTCAATTTTTGGTTGCCAGTGTTTGGACTCTAATTATAATCTAAATTATGTATATTATATTTAATTTTAATCTGAATTTGCAAATTACAGTAAAATTAATTTTTAATGGAAACAGCCGACCGGACACTTCTAAACCACATTATAAAGCCCTCATGATTTGTAAGCATGGGCGGTGAGACTGGGCTCAGTCTCAACATAACCACACAACCTGTACCTTCAAATCCAACTCAAATCATCTCAACATAACTCAACCAAATTCATAATGAATTTTTTACTTTTTGTAAATTAAAGTTTTCTGAATGTGCTCCGTCCAACTCTTTTTTCCAAAATATACTCTTGGTCCTGCATTTTCAAACTGCACTTTGCTTGACTCCCTGCATTGATTCATACAACGGTTGTCATATAACCTGTTTGAAACACCAGTTGGATAATGAGGCTGCAGTTTCAAAAGTGCGGTTGGGCTATCACCTTCAATAATAGTATAAATGGGGCGCTAACCGCATTAGCAGTCCGTTAACAGAGTTGGGCCATCCATCCGAAAAAATTGACGACATATGTGTTTTATTTAGAAAACGCGTTAGTTAGGACCACAAATAGTAAAGAGTGATAGTTCATAGCCCATGTTGAGTTTTTTCTCTTTTATATAGCCAGTTTCAAATAAGTGCTCGACTATGTGGTAGATGACAATTGGAGGTGATAGCCCTATAATTTGAAACTGTGATTCCTTTCTTCATCTAACCTCTCACTGTTTAAAACTGTTTCTTGACTACATTGTAGATGACTGAGCAAAATATCAGCCGCTCTTTCATATAAAGGTTGGTATCAAACACAACGCGGTTTGAAAATGCGGTAGGTCATTTTGAAAAAAAAAAGTTGAATAGAGACCATTCTCAAAACTGTAGTTCTAAAAACATCAATTTGGAAAAAAATTACTCTTAATCTATTAAAAAAATAAAAATACTAAAATCAGAATAAACTTCCTACGACATTAAATTTACAGATAAATCCTAATATCTCACGCTTAGTCAAAAATCAACTTGATTTCATTTAACCCTTTTACATGTCAAATTATGTTGAAGCATACTCCCTCCGTCCTCTAATACATGTCGTTTAAGGTTAATTTGAGTAGATTAAGGTAAAATAAATGTTAGCGGTTGAATAAATTTAATGAGTGGGTGGTTGATGTTCTTTTAAAAAAAATCGTGCAAAAAGTAAAGTTGGTAGATTATTATTGGTGATGAATGATTCTTTTATTGATTATGATAAATAAGTGATTAATGTTTGACGTTTTAAGGTAGTTGTTGATATTAAATACGCATTGAAAATTGTTAAGTGACAAGTAAAAGTGGACAAAAAAATTTGGTTAAGTGACATATAAAGGAGGATAGAGGGAATATGAATGTTGGTGGCAAGCTCGGCTGAGGAGGCTCGAGGCCCACTTTAGCAATGGGAGGAAAATAATATTTTTATTATTTTTTAAAGATAGTATTTCTTTCTAGTGATTTGTTTCAAAGTTTAATTGACAAAATTTTGATTTAAAAAATCCTAATGCATTGTAAAAAGAGGATCAGTACAGTGCTCATCTAATTCAGTCTGGGTCGAATTTAAATAAAGATATTTTTTTCTAAGACAATGTAAGATGTTATTTGAACATATTTAGATAGATATGTCATAACACACAGTTCCAAATTACATAAAGGTGAATCAAATTACATAGGAAATTTGTGATGGCGCGGTTTGTAGAAGATAGTAATGTTTTTTTAATGATTTGAAGCTAGAAAGATATATGAAATTCATTTCTGAAATATGGACCTACACTTAAAAAGGGATAGCATGAACAAAAACTACATTTTTTAACTAAGCTATCAGAACCAGAATTGATTGGCTTGTTGAACCGGTCAAATCATGAACCGGAGTGTAGCCCGAACCAATTTTATATCGGATACACCTCAAATCAGATTAAGTCAAATTGAACGGTCTAAATTTAATTTGATAAACCGCTAAAAACTGATCGGTTAATTATCACTGAAAGCGGTTTGATAGTTGAATACATTTATTAAATATGCTAATTGCGAAATTATCATCAAATCAAAAATTAAATGCATACAACATTGAATTAAGTAGATTAAATATAAAAAAATGACTAAATAAAGATTTGAATCCATTTCTTATAAACAACTATATACACTATCTACTATCTGCATTACATGCATGCTATTCCATTTTGGAAATAATAAACATAAGAGTAATTGGATACTGACTGTCGAACCGGTCTAATTTTTCAATTCAATCAGTAAATCAAGAATCGGGATCATGACTGGTTCAACTACCGATCCAATTATGAGAACTGTGGTTCTGAATATGTCAATCCACTTTGGATATAGATTGCAAAGTTATATTGATTGTTGAATTTCAACAAGCTTGGCTGATTTATATATATTTCACTTGACTTAAAACCTTAAGCGACGACATGAGACATTTCATTCATCAATTGAAAATTACTGAAGATTAATCTATATATATGAATATGCTGAGCGGTGAGATGAAATTTTGTTTCAGATATCAAGCGCTTTAATTGGATCTACTGTGAAAAATTATGAACAATGAATAAGAAGAAATCCAACTATATATAATAATCAATCATAAATATAGGAAATAGGCCCCTAAACTCAAAACGTCGGCTAAGTATAATTAAAAATTATTCTCACCTCCCAGTAACCTTCAAATAGGAAATAGATCGAGTTATTCTCTTTTCATTTTTGAATCAGTAGATTCTCATTTTTATATAAAAATCATCTCAACCTTCACAAAACATACTACAGGAACATTCTCCTCTTTATGAATGCCATCAAAAGCCCATCCACGACCATGCACTTATACATATCTACTGAGGATTGGGTGGGCGAGTGTTTGCAGCACAAACCCTAAAACCCTATTCCAGCAGTTATTTACTTTTATCATCCTTGTGAACCATCATCACTCCAGAAGAAGAACAAACTGTCATTAATTTGACCAGTTGTTGTCTCAATTGCTTTAATTAGCTCCCCCTCACAGAGTCACCACAAACCTGCCCAGAACCACAAATTCTGAAGTAGTACTAGGTCAAGAGTAACAAGCAAAGCATCCTAATAGAATATTGCGAAAAAGCCAAACCAGTCACTACTAAAACTCACCTCAGTAGTCCAACACTTGCCACCTCAAGGTATTGACCAACAAGAGAATGACCAACAAGGTATTGACCTAGTTTGGTCTTGGGTGTTATCTAATCTCAAGGTTCTGGGTTCAAGTCTTGTTGGTAACACATTTACGTTTAGATACGTTGGAGGTGCACGTGAGCTGGCCCGCAGTAAGTATGGACGTACACTATAAACGTGGAGGGGGTGTGTGGTTCCTGGCCACCAAGAGGGAAGTGAGGAACCACTGTCGATCCCCTTTTAAAAAAAAAATCAACAAGAGAATGCTTCCATTGCTCACCCAGCACGTCCCTTCAGCAATTTCAACTTCTATCAGTTGAACCAAGAAATTTCCATCTATGCAATAACTATTGTGGAGCTCGAAAGTATCTTCTAAATGTGGTAAAACAAGACAATAACCGTCAGTGGTTCCATTGGGGCTGACTGAAGTGTATGACCTTTAGGATCATAGATTCTATGATATCACTCATAAGAGGTGGTGTTACGGTTCAGTCTCTTCAAAAGTGTATGCTGAAGGGAAATCCTTCATCAAATATAGTCGAAGGCTAGACCCTTAGCGACCACAGAACCCTCTCAGACTGCACTATGATCGCTTTCTCGTTCTTGGGGAGCAAAAAGTATCCAGGTAGTTGAAAATCGGACCAACAAATTCAAGTAGGCATCAACAGGCGGCTTAGAAATTAACAGATTCTCAAAATCCACCAATGCTGCTTCACGGTTTCTCCAACTCTGAAAACACGCAGACAAGCTCCAGCCTTCACTCGGGAAATATTAGCTTGGATCTAACACAAACACAACTGAATTTCCTCAGGAAATCAGTCTAGAATAAAGTCTATACTCATAGTTATGATCAATTTATGTTGGAATCCTCATGTAATATGACATGCATAGAGTGATGATTATTGATTTTGCTATACTACATTCAGCGATCATTATTGAGTTTACAAAAGTTACAACTTATTTTGTTGTAGCGATATGTGCATATTGTTTATCAATCACATATTAACAATCTTCAGATTTTGAGATTCAAACCACACTGAAAAAATATGTTAGAACAGTGTGGCAGCTGATTTGAAAGTAAAATAACAAAATAACAAAAAATTACAAGAATATAAACACATGTTAAAATCACGCGTTTTAGATCACCGGCATAAATGAATTGTGAGGTGGATGTATATAACATGTTAATATGTTATGGTCATAACCGGCTAATAGGATGGATTTCTAGCTCCCGATCCCATTTTGAGATAATTTTTTCGTCACGAATAAAGGACAATAAATTCTTTAAAAATTCTGATATTAAATTAATCAATGAATGATGGATTAGAAATATATATATACACAATATAGTTTATGAAAACCTTCATCTATAAATTTTAAAAGGAAAAATAATTTAAAGGGCTCCGAACTAACATTCCTTATTCAGTTGCGATCCGAACTACTGCTACCGTTACCGAAAAAAAGTACATTCTCTATTAGCTCAATTAGTTTAATTAGTTTAAACACTGCTGGTAGATTCCACAAAATATTAAAATAAATAAATGGGGCACACTGCACTTCCGTTCATTTGCTTCACCTCCCGTCCTACTTTTCTCCATGTGGGTCAGCTCTGAGCGACTCTTCTACCCTCAAATTGAAAGTGCAATATGTTTTCCGAGATCGAAAAGCTCTCCACCGATTCTCAAAACTAAAGGAATTACTCAATTCACACTAAGCGTTGTATTCTTGAATCTGAGCTTTGTAAATCTCACATTGTTTCAGTTCCAATGAAACATCTCTGTTTCAATCAAGAAATTCCTAAGACGCAATGAACATGAATAATCCTAAAAAATCTCCATTTTTAATACCGATCAATATTACGTACCAACCAATTTCAATTCCAGAAATTCAGATAACATTAGAATAAAGACGAATAATAATTCACAGATTATTCATGTATGTAGTCTGGTTGATGAAGAGGAGCCGCTCGGAAGCCAAGAGGCGAAGTCCGATGACACCGGAGAAGGAGATAAGGAGGAAGGATACGAGGAGATTGTTTTTGTGGGTTTTTTTTTTATTTTTTAACACATGTCTTCTAAAGTGTGTTAACGGAGTTTGTTCTGCACTAACGGTGTCAAGAAAAATTAACGGAATGCACCTGCTTATTCAGTAACCGCATGGTAATTCGGACCGCAATTGAATAAATGGTAGTAGTTCGGAGCCTCTTTAGAGTTTTTTCCCCTTTTTAGAATCTCAATTTACAGAAAAAAAATATCAATCTACGTAAATATAATTTCTAGCAACCTGATGTATTTTTTAATAAAACACGTGCCTTCATTGTGATTCTGCCGACCCTAGTTATAATTATTGTCATTGGAGAGTAGGTTTATTGACGGAAAATCATCAGACTTATCAAGATTGTTTGGCTACATGAGGAATGCTGGTGATGGCGGTCATAAAGACGTCGCCATGTTAGTTGGAATCCGAAGAAAATAATGTGGTATGGTACAAGCTAGGAAGTGTCTAGGGCAACGCCGGCCATTGGTAACTTGTTGATATTAATAAGATAGCGTGCGATCGGGTGTAAACCGGTGTAACCCTAGAAAGGGCTGTTTACTAATGTGTGGAGCAAGCTGATCGATCTAAACTCTATCTTGCTCAGTTTTTCAATGTTTCACATTATCTCTTGACTTTGCTCGAGGTTATGAATTAATGGCACTGATTATTAATAGTAACAGGATAAATAATCATATCTATTTTTGTTAGATAAATAATTCTGAATTTTAAAACTAAAATTTATCCTTTTGAATTATTAATATTTATTCTAGTTTGAACCAAACACGATATGAAATTATTAATTATCTAATCTCACTTCTAATCCCAGCTGTCAAATATGTGCTAATTAAAAGCGATAGTATCACGGCATAGGCGGTGCCATTTGGGGACATTGGTACAACATTTTCAAAATCTAATTCAAAATATTTTTAATATATTATAAACAGAAAATTGTTAATTATATTATTAATTTAGTTCAAATTTTATTTTTGTACCCTAAATCCAATTTTTAATTTTTATAATCCAAATACGATCGAGAACATCTCAATATGACTCAATGCGCCTAAAATCCATCAAAATAAATCGGAAAAAAAATCATTCAAAATTTGCGTTAAATTCAAAACTCAAACCTCGGAAGCTAACTTAAATTCCATTCAAAACTATTTCATACGACTGGATTTAAATTTCCATAACAGCCGTTGACAATTTTGGATGAAGCTTGACGTCCATTTGCAGTGTCTTACATATAAATTTTGGTGGAGTCATTACGTTATGTTTTATTCAAATAATGTGGGAACTACTGACTTATAGTCGAAAATTTCATTGAAAAATTCAATTAATATTATGGACGTGTCCGACTCAGTCGCCTGAAAAAATAAACTCTAAGACTATGTTTAGTTTAAGGAAAATTTGGCGGAAATGAAAATTTAATGGAAAATTAGGAAAAAAATGTGTTTGGTTTAGATGGAAAATATGAGGGAAAGAAAATTATGTGAAAAATTGAATGAAAAATGTGATTCTTATCTCTAATAAATCAATTTATTCAAATTCAATGTATCTCAAATAAATAACACTTTTTGAACAAATTCAATGTATGAAATAATGAAAGCTTGATATTTTTCGACATAGTTCCATAAAACTTTCCATGATTATGGAAAATGAAATGGATTCCTAAAAAATTTTCTTAATATTTTTCTTATGAAACCAAATAACGAAAAATTAGATGGAATCATCCAAAAAATACATTTCATTTCAATTTTCTCTTAAACTTTCCTTTCGATTAAAATTTCCCAAAACCAAACACATCCAGGGAACCTGACATAGCAATTGCGCTGGTAGACCCATTTAATTCAACGAGAACTTAATGCCTTTGGATCAAGAAGATGGAAAACATACATAAATCTTGAATCGTGTTGGAAAAATTGGAAAAAAATTGTAGCAACAAAAAACTTCATTCATATTTGAAATTCTCATTTTCAATTAATGTCTCAACTACATCGTCATACCAACATGGATTCGTAAGTTGTTGTGTGACCAGAAAACTTTAGTAGTTATCAGAATGTCGTAGTAAATCGGTCAGCATTATTTCTGTTTTTGGTATTTGTTGAATCGATGGTCCGAATTTAGTAGACTGTCGATCTAATTATATATAATAGTTACAATATATATATATATGAAAGGTTAGATTTGGTGGTTTTCCGGTAGGAACTTTTCTTTATAATAGTGGTAGCCTAGGGTTGAGTCTCACTGATGACATTCTAACAAGATATATCATTTTGGTATGATGCAATTAATATTTTTTTTATAATGAATCGGTTCAGTATAACTGTTTCGGTTCAACGGTTTCGTAATAAACAGGCTAGTTTGCTCAATTTTATCCGATTCATAATGCATATCCCACTATAAAAAAAAAAGATAAGACCGGTGTCTGGTCCGGTCCGATTTTAATAAGTATGGAACTTATATCCGACAACAACAATAATTAGTGGCTTGTATACTAAGTAATCAGACATTAGCTAGCGTAGATAAGTTGTATAGTTTATGAAGCTCTATCCTCTATCTCCTTGATCTAACTTCTGAACATGTAGTCGTTGTAGCACATGGCTTCATGCAGTTACTTATGCAAGTGTTGTCAGTCTGTCGTCTAAATTTGTTTCAAGTACAATTCACATGCATCTAATTTAACCATCATGCATATATGTCTGAAGGGTCTGAGTTGAGATGCTTTTGTATGCATCTATTTGGGTATTAGATTTCTTCTTTTGTGAAATTGTTCGATATTAACCATCTCTCTGACTCTCTGACCTGTAATTTAATATTCAATCTAGCATCTTTCTCATTTATTAGATTGCCTTTTTTCCACATATATGCATTGATGGTAAGCAAATACTCTAGAAGTGTTTATGTGGTTCCGATTTTTTAATGAGGTAGGGTTTTGATTTGAGAGGAGGAGACGTTGGCGATCCGACTACAACTGTCCAGGACGTTGCGCTTTAGCAATCGTTACACCTACTCCAGAAATGTTATTGATCTTGCGGAAACATGATCAACCTGACCACGAAGGTCATTGTACCTGCTAGCAATCGAATAACAAGCAAGAACAAGATGAATAAGCAACTGAAATTGCAAATCTAAAATAAAAACAAGAGTTGTGAATTTGAAGATAAGTAAACGGGCGATCTAGCCGACGCGCGCGAATACAGTAAAAAGAAGCAGCAGCTAATTTTAATCTAAACAAAATTCAATTGAGAAAGAATTATACAACTATCTATTTATAAGGAAAGAACTTAAAACTTCTCCTAAGCTAATTAGAATTTCTATCACTGATAAAATTTGGACTAGATCCGTTTTTCCCATAAAATAAAAGAAAAGCATAATAAAATTTGATTTTATCCAATTTCTTATTTAATTTATCTGAGATGTCCGAGCTCGATCATACAAAAACAAATTACAAGACACACTGTTGTAAAATAGGAATCGACTGCACATGAAGTATTCACTTCGTCACATGAAGCGACACTCTTTGTTGGTTTCTGCTCAAAACATTTTTAAAATAACAAAAATCAATTAGTACGTAATAATAGAATAACTGCGTTCGCTCCCCCATGCAAAGACCTGCAACCACTCAAAATCAGTTATTCCACGTGTCATCATCTCATTCGTCTCATTTCCTCCCACTAAATCACGAAAAGTCCCCCGTACGCATTTACCCAAACCTCCCGGGGTCGAACTATAAATACCACAACTTAATCCTCCACCTCCCCCCACAACCACTCTCATCTGTTTCTTTCACTCTGCAACTTCTCCTGTCAGCTCCTCTTGCCATCAATGGCGCAAATGCTCGCCAAATCACTACCACTCGTCTTCCTCGCTTTACTTTCAGGTAAACGATGTGAAAAGTTGATTCGAAATGGACCCGATCTCGAGGCTGGATGAGCTCGAGCTCGAGCTCTGTGATTGATTTGACTGAATCGTGTAAAGTTTGGATTTTGGGTTTTGATTTAAGGCTTGAGGTGTGATTGGCTGATTGATTTTTGTTTTCGCAGCAAATGGGGTTTACGGGGCGGTGTTCAATCTGCGAAACGAATGCTCGTTCACCGTCTGGCCAGGCACGCTCACCGGCAGCGGCGCCGCCATCAGCGACAGCGGCTTGGCCCTTTCTCCAGGCGCCTCGGACCAAATCCAAGCCCCGCCCACCTGGTCCGGCCGCGTCTGGGCCCGCACGGGCTGCAACTTCGACGCTGGCGGCGCCGGCTCCTGCACCACCGGCGACTGCCCCGGCGGCTTGAAATGCACCGCCGGCGGCCAGCCCCCGGTCACCCTCGCCGAGTTCACCCTCGGCGCCTCCCCCGCCGCCAACGACTTCTACGACGTCAGCCTGGTCGACGGGTACAACGTGGGAGTGGGGATCAAGACGACCGGCAGCGGGACAGGGGACTGCAGCTACGCGGGCTGCGTGGAGGACCTGAACGCGAGATGCCCGCCCGAGCTTCAGGTCACGGCAGACGGCGCGGTGGTGGCTTGCAAGAGCGCTTGTGCGGCGTTCAATACGGCGGAGTATTGTTGCACCGGGGAGCACGCGACGCCGGGAACCTGCGGGCCGACCAAGTATTCGCAGCTGTTCAAGAGCGCGTGTCCAACTGCCTACAGTTACGCGTATGATGACGCGTCCAGCACACGCACATGCGCCGGGTCGGACTATTTGATCACCTTTTGCCCCACCGGGTCGTAAGAAGACTTACTATTGAACATTACACTATCGGATGAATAAGTTTTTACTTTTTACTGATTATTATGATTATTATAAGCTTGATTAGTAATAATAAGGCATTGGATGATGAAATATAATTATGATTTGGTGTTTGAATAATACTATACTCCCTCTGTCCCGTCCTCTTTTACATGTCACTGAACCAAATTTTTTTGTCCGTTTTTATTTGTCATCTAACAATTTTCAATGTGTATTTAATATCAACAACTATACTAAAATGTCAAACATTAATTACTTCATTATCATAATCAAAAAAAAATATTCTTCACTAGTAATCATCTACAAATTTTACTTTTTGCACGATCTTTTTCAAAAAAAATATTAACTGTCTACTTATTAAATTTGTCTAACCACTTGCATTAACTTCACCTTAATCTACTCAAATTAATCTTAAATGACATGTATTAGAGGACGGAGGGAGTAATTTGGATTCTCGATGGCACATGACACATTGATTGATTAGTCACACCGTTTAATTGAAATTAAAATCAAATCAATCATGAAATTCGGTTTGATTTAATTTTTTTTATTTATAATTTTATATATTCAACATGCAGATTGATTACCCCACATCAGTTATCTCAAATTCACGAGTCATCGCCATCCTGAACCCAAAAAGCATCGTCTTCGAACTCTTAGTGAATATCATATCTTCCACATACAATCACATGATAAATTTTTCACCAAGTGCACCTGTCTTGAAGTACAATGTGTGTCCTCATAAGAGCACTTATGAAAACTATTCTCCAACATATACGTATCAAGCCTCATATAACATGTTTGTAGAGTTCACTTTAGTCCACATAATGCTTTTTTTCAGTCTATGGACAATGCTCTCGTGCTCTTTCTAAACATACCCTGGTGATTGTTCAATGTATACCTCTTTCTTCCAAATTTTTTCAGGAATGAGGACTATCCCCAACTGATATCGCATTCACTTGTCCTTGACTGTTAGTGCTATAATCATTTGAATAATATTCATTCTAGTAACTCGTGCAAGTGTCTCAAAATAGTCAATTTCAGGCTTCAATCAATAGGCTTTTACCACTAGTCTCGTCTTCAAATGGTCAACTTGATCATCAGAGTTATACTACGGCCTTGTTTTATTATACGTATTGGGCTCTATATGAAATGGTCTCTTATTAATCAGCATTCAGTGAACCGAATATTCAATTTTTGGTGCTTAATGAATATTCGGTAAGTCTGAATCATTCCTACTCAATATCATATTTGAATCGATATCTGAATCCGTCAGAGCTCTTTACCTGTCGCCTCTCATAGCATGTCGACGGAATGCAGGACATAATTCACCCAGAAATTTACGACTCAATTCCCGTCTCGCGCCAAACAGTCAAGTTCCTAACAACAGCCACGACGGGTGCCTCGTTCCTGCTCCTCTCCCATCATATCCTGATCACCACCATCATCGGTCTGGTGGTCACCACACCGCTGCTGGTTTCTCTATTCCTCGCTTTGTGCAGAAAATAATAGTAGCCAATCCAAGCCTTGAAACAGATGCAGAAAACTTGGGAGGAGAAATTCCACGCTCTATTAGAAACCTTTCAGCCCTGTTAGACTTATCACTTTACTGTTATTTGCAGGGAAGAATCTCAATTGAGATGGGGAAACTGAAGCACATGAAAAGATTAGACTTCACTACGAACAGCCTTTCTGGTACAGTCCCTGCAGCTATATACAATTTGTCAGATGTAACAGAGATTTCATTTACGTGAAATGACTGGAGTGGAAACTTTTTGCCTCTGCTAGAAGTTGGTTTTCCTCACCTCGGACTAGGATACTTTGGACTAAATAACATCGCAGGAGGTGTTTCGCCAACTATTTCAAATATATCCAGCCCTGAAGGAATTAATTTAGGTGGCAATCATTTGAGGGGAAAAGTTCAAAAAGTTTGGCACTGGCAATGGGCTGTCCAACTGAAGGAGAGAGAAATGTTGTGATACATTTAGATAAGAGGAAGAAAAGGGCTGTTGTGGATCTTAATTTATTATCAATTTGGAGCATATAATTAATTCATTCTTGATATATTTCTATGTCACATTCAGATGTTTAAAAATTATAATATAATGAGATGTTCAAAAAGTAATTTATCAAATGAAAGTATTTCATTCAACAATCAGAGGTGGTTTAACTAGTGGTTTGACCATTCAGACTACAACATTCAGCTCTTAATTTTACAGAGCGACACCTTGCGTCTTGTAAATCAATTTCACTTCAATTGTCTTCTTCTCATTTGGCAAAGGCATCAGCTTCCATATGTTGTTCTTCACTATGAATCCAATCTCAGCATCCATGACTTGAATCCATTCTTTTGCCTTTGGATGCCTCCTTAAATATTACTTGAAACTGCAAATAGAAAAAATTAAACATAGTCTCATCAGCACTATCTTTCTTATTGCCTCAAGTGGTTTCATAGTCTCTCAAAAAAACTAATGGAACTCAGGTTGAGGTTGCGGTAGTATAGTAGATTTTGAATCAACTGATCGGTAGGTGATTCAATTGGTACACATGGGTTTTTCACTGGCTACTCAATGCGGTTACTAACAAACTATCTAATATCCTTATGTGACCAATTTCAAGCCTCATCTTCAGTGAATTGGACATTTCAGCGGACAATCAAAACTTTAATGGTCGGATCATCCAACTTTTACCCCATCGTTTAACACCGTATCCAATGAGGACATCTTCTTCTCTTATCATCGAGCTTTTTTTATTATTGCTCTTGTACATGAGGATATGTCACACACCCAAATACATGTAAGCATAAAACATTTCACTTTTCACAACTCCATGCATCATGTGTTGTCTTTCCCCCGAAATGCCTTCATTGAAAACCGGTTGTATAAGAATAACGCACAAACTACAACTTCTGTCCAAAATGGTTTTGGTAGCATCTTGGTCTTCAGCACACTTTTGACTATCTGAATGATTGTCTGGCTCTTCCTCTCAACTATGCCATTATGTTGAGGTGTGTGCCTCGTAGAGGTGTACAAAATTTGATTTGGACCGAAAATGACTTGGAATCGGACTAGAATGGACCAAATCGGACCAGACTGATTGATTCTGATCCGGTCTTTAGTACACTAATTTTACGGATTCCGATTTCAGGTCTGGTCCGGTCGAAATTGAAAATTTTTGGTTCGGATCGAAACGGACCGGCTTTACAATTTCTCAATAAATTATAATAATTAAATATATCTTATTTAATATACAAACAAAAACTATTTTGTTGTTAATATTTTAATAAAAAATAATTATTTTTTTATAAATCTGGTCCATATCAGTCTTGTTCGATCCAAATCCGAAATGTTTCGGTCCGGTTTGGATTAGACCGACTTAAAACTAGTCCGGTCTTCGATGTTTAAGAATTCTTAATTTTTTTGGCCAAACCGATTCTGGTCTGGTTCTGGACATGTGTACACTCTAGTACCTGACGGTTAGTTGTGTCTTGATTCATATGGCTTTACAATTGTCACTATTCACTAGAACTGAAGTCTCCTCCTTAGATCTAAGTGTCATCAAGATGTAGCCACTTTATTTTTCAACAAAGACATGAAACACTTTGAACTTGTGGAAAGCCTTTGACATCTCCTTCAAGAAATAGACTCTAGTCTTTCTTGATAATTCATCAACTAAGTCCATCATATACCGCTTTTCGTCAAGGTACTTTACCTTTACTGGACCACAAAAATTTGTATGCTCTAATGGATGGTTTGCTCACCTCGGCTCTCTAACTAAAAACGACTTTCTGTGTTGCTTCCCAAACAAGTACGCCTCACATAACTAACTAAGTAATTTAATGGCCGCCAATATTGTCACCATTTTTTCCGAAGCTAATAATTTCAGCCTTAAAAATTTAGGTAGACAAATCTAAATATCATAGACAACTGTTGTCCTTAACCATCATTTGGAACTTCATATCAGCCTCCTTCTGAAGGATCCATTGAAACATCCGGTCCTTTGTCATTTGGACTCTGTAAATCATACTTTGATCTTTGTCTTCAATGGTGAAAATTCTATATCAGATGGAGATATATTATGACCTTTCTCCAACATTTATACCGAACTCAAAAGGCTCTGGTACAGGTCCGGTACATAATATACATCAGTAATAGTAATAAATGTATTGTCATTCGTCTGGATCTAGATAATCTTTCTTCTTGATTTTGATCTTTGATTTATGTTCAAAATTAACTTCAATATGAGTGGATTCATTTAAATGTGAAAAAAACTTATTTCTCCCACTCAAATTATTGCTGCATCCCGAGTTAAGGTATCACATATATGATTTGTCTCTGCATCTCTTGGTGGCCTTGTATGTTAGAATCATATTTTGGTGCACTTTGGTAGCACACGCCTGTTCTATTTCGCATTCAGATTTGTAGTATCCGATTTGTTGACACCAGTAACACTTGATTCTGGACTTGTTACATCCTCCAATATGACCTCCTCAAGCTCTCTCAGAATTATTTTAGTTGGTCTGATCTCATCTTGTATTGTAATTTTGATCTCTACCTTGCCCGTGTCCACGATCTCGGCTTCCACGATGACCTCCACGGCTTCCCATTTTAACTCAGCTTTGTAATAATTGCTCCTGACTTGTTTCGTTAGCTTTTATATTTATACGTTGCTCATGTGAACACAATGTACTCAACAACATTTCAGTCGACATTTTTAAAATATTATGCCCCTCTTCAATTACGGTTACAACAAATTAAAATTTTACAGACAATGATCATATCACCTTCTCGACGGCTTATTGCTTCTACAATGTCTCCTGTTAACCATCATTCTGTAAAGGATAACTTAGACGTGGTAAAAAGATGTCGATATTTTTTCAGATTTAGACTTCGTAGTGACTCAAACACAGTGTTTGCAAGCGCATCATCATAATTCATCTTCTTTCTAATTCTTATGTATGATAGTCAACGTCTCGTAAAATAATTGTGCTTTTGATATTTTTTTAAATCCTGGATTCCCCATGGAGTGATGACATACAAGACCTTCTGATCTTTCCGTCTTGTATCTTTAAGTGAATCTTTTACTTTCTTTTTAAGAGCATCAAAACCCTCTCCAAATACTTCAGTATAGCCCGTCTGGATCATATTTTATAAATTTTGAGACCGAAAAATGTCTTAATGCGAATCGACCATTTGTCTAAATCCGCACAGTCGAATTGCGACAATTGTAAATAAACCATATTAGACATGATTCAACTATAACGATTAAATATCACTCCGGATATTTTTATGACAAACTGAGTTCTGATATCAAATGTGAGTATATATTAATAATCTCAACCTCAACTAAACCTATGTATCAAATTTAGTTAAATATGGACAAAAAGAACACGAACTCCTTTCCTCATGATAAAAAATTATTATGAAAATGCATTGAAAATAGTAAAAAAAAAAAACATATGACTGAGAATACGTTTTTTCAAATTTTCGGCCCATTTTTTATCACAACGTCAATCCAATTGATTTAGTTCTTATACGAGTAAAGACATCCGCCGTCCCAACGGTTAGGTTCGAGAAAAATTTAAAATCGAATCAAATTGTTAGTCATCCCTTTTTAAAATATGAAACTGTAAACTGAACGGTTTTTTAAAATTTGAAACCGAACCGAATCCAACCAAACCGAACCATCCGGGAGCGTCATACGGACAGACCTCCAAACATTCTATTATGTTATATATACATATTACAGTTTTATCATTGTACAATTTTTAGTCATGTCGGAAATAATGTTTTGAATTTATAGCGAAAGCATGGGGCCTCAAAGTAGTGTGATTGGGCTTCAAGCTGCTCAAAAATAAAGGCCCATTAAAACCCCAGGCCCATCAAAACTGCAAAGTACCCTTTACTCCCCCAGTCACCACCTTCCTCAACTCCTCGTACTTGAGAAAATCAAACCCACGCGCCGCCATCAACCTCCTCCTTCTCACTTCAAAACGACGTCGGAACAGTCCCTCAAACGACGGCTCCGTCGCCGTCCTCAGAAAAAACCCATACGCCGCCACGAAATGCATCGACGTCACGAAGAAGCAAATCGGCTCCATCACATCCCAGCTCAGCTCCCAGAACGTCAACCGCATGAACCCCAACGTCTGCAGAATCACAAACCCCAGTCCGCAGTACATCTCGCCTCGCACCAAAGCCCTCGCCTTTTCGTCAATCGCCGACAGCTCCGCCTCCATTTGTTCCAATTTCGCTCTTCGCGGATCGCCCGCGGTCGAAATCGATTGCGAAATTAGGGTTTCCATCGTCTTCGCCACCTGCAAAATTGGGACCGATTGACGTCAAATTAGGGTTTCAGTTGATATTCGATGGCTTTGAAATCAGGGTTTTGTGGCGGACCTGCTCGGGACGAAGGAAGACTGTATTGCCCAAAACGATGACGTTTCCTGTCGCATCCATCAGCTTCGAAAACTCCCTCCCCTGTTCTTCATCCCCACATTCCTCGACGCAGAGACGAACGTACTCGCCGTACGAAATCGCGCTCCTTTCAATCTTCCGCAACGCAAGTTTCATCCTTTCGACCTGCGCGAGCCTCAGGAGCCTCCTCGCGTCGTCAACGGAGACTCTTGCAGCGTCGGTGACCGGTGGCGGCGGTGCGAGCCAACGGATGCGGTCGTTTACACTCACAGAGTTGACGCGTTTAAGCTTTTCTCTCAGCTTGTCGCCCACCGGTATGGAAAAGAGCTCCGGGAGCCTGGACGAGGACTGGTAGAGCGATCTGCGGGGGAAGAGGCGCTGGAAGAAGGTGGGGTTGGGTGCGGGGTCTGGGGAGGTGATGTAGCTGCGGCTCTGCTCTGTGTTGGACGTGGCGAGGGAGGACGGCTGGTGGAGGTGAGGTTCGGAAACGGCGAGGCGGTGAGGGAGCGATCGGCGGAGCGCCATCCGAGAGTGGAGATCGATGGTTGGTTTTGGGTTGCAGAGATGGCGTGGAGCTCTGCGACGTTTTATAGCTCCAAGAATGGTGGAGCGTGGGGACGTTGCGAGGAGGGAGTGTTGGTTCAATATTGTACCGGTTCGATTGCTAAAACCGAATTTAATTCAATTGGACCAGAATCTATTAATTTAAACCGAACATCATTCTTCGGTTTAAAAGAATCTCCCCCTTACTTCTAGTTCGATTGTGAAAATTAGATTCTAGTATATATTTTGACTTTCCAAAAGCAGCTTCAGATTCGAATTAGTTAATTATACATATGCTATAAATGAATATAATATATATTTTCAGATTCTAAGAATCAGTGGAATTAAATGGAAGAATAAATATTAAATATTATATTTTAGTGGCATTTTATTCTCTTCGTGATTTTGATTTTTTTTTCACTACACCGTTCCTCATTTTCCATTCAAGTTTAACTTTTAATTTTTTAAAATTACTTTATTTTTATCCAATTATATTTATAAATTTCGATTTCTATATTGTGTTCAAAATTAAACATTAACATAAGTCCACATGAAAATGCCAATCACAATTACAATTTAGGAAACCACATTTCAAAATTGTGATTTAATATAAATATTTAATATAAGTGAAATAGTTTAGAAGTCAGATAAAGTGTTTGATAGAATGAAAAATTGTATTCGAAAAAAATATTAGAATGAAAAAAAAAATGGTGTCCTATTAGGTGTGATACTAATAAAATTCAAATATTTGATTTAAACAAAGTTATGAAAATCAGATCGAAAATTGAACCAATCAAAACTCTAATTCTCAGTTTATCGTTTGATTTGATGGCTCAAACCGGTTTGACCATCAATATGATTACTCATGTTTTATATATTTATATTGATACAAAACTTAATATGACAATCTATAAAAACAAAATAGCATGGAGGGGCATTGACGTGCTCCCGGTCACGTGATCCATCTCTCCTGCTCACACCCACCACACCTTCAACCACACTCCCTTCAACCGCCCTCTCCATCCAATTGTCGCTATCGCTTTCACACCATCAAATCAACGAGTGCGTATAAGTAGTACTATAATGATCTAGTGGTAGTGACACTGCCAATTATCTTCGATGGCATGAGATCAAATTTCGAATCAGACCAAACACTAGTTCATATTTTGATTGATTGAATCGCCTGATCTGATCCAATATAATAACCATAGATTTAAGTATGAATTGTAGCCCGCTTATTCGAATGTCAAACTCATATTGATGGATCGAATCGCACAAATTGAAGAGGATGTGATTCGAACTATTGAGCTTTTAACTTCCAACCAACGGGATAATATATGGTTCAAATCTTTTGTGAATCTTAAGCTTAATGTGAATCTCAACCCTAATGAATCAACTAATCTGTATTAACCGAGTCGAATAAGGCATATGAACCACTTTAAATTGATATATGTTTGGTTTGATTCAAATTGAACCGGAGATTCCCTGTCTAGGGTTTGATGGAGAATCTGTGCCAATCGGAGGGAATCCAATATCAAACACGTCTAGGATTCCTGGGTTGGGTGTGAAACAAGATTCTGGAGAGGAGGAGGACAAGCATTAGTGGAAAGTCTAGCATGCGCATTTTTCTCGAAATGCTTACGCAACTCCCATAATCCAACCACACACACTTGCTTGTGCTAATAATTCTTGCAGCTGGTTTCAGCTTTGCATTCAATTATTTGACAGCGTCATATGTTGTCTGTTATTGACTCATGTGATCATGCATTGCATTATTTTTGGTCAAAAGATATTGCGGCATTGGATAATAATATATACCAACAAATTTGTACGTCACAAGATGCAGTTGGACTTTTATAATAAAAAAAAAAGTAAATAAGCGACAAATCAGGGTCTCAACTATTCGAATGGTTAAAAAGAGTGCAAAAAATTTGGATAAGTTTTACAAAAAAAAAAAAATAGAGTTGTGCACTACTCACTTAATATTATTTTAGGAATTGAATCTGTGTGCAAAAACTACATTGTTTTGTTATTAAATTAAATAATATATTTTTGTTCACATAACACAAAACACGTTTTTTCATACTCAATTAACTCTAGTCCTCAATAAATTTAATAGGATCAATTCTATTTAATGAACCAAACCAATTAATCTTACAAAACATTGTCAACTAGTTCAGTTTAGTTTTCATGGCACCATTTTCAACAGTTCTAATAGTTTAGTTCTGTGATTGAGAAAATTGTGGTAATTGATGACCCTTCTTTCTGTTAATAAAATAAAGTAAAATTTCAAATCATGAAGGATGGTATTTTTTTTTCCTCAAAAGATGTTGCATTTTTTATTTAAATTTTATCACAGTTCTCGTGCTTCTACGTCATTTATGTTACCACAATAAAGCCGCAAATGAAGGATGATTTTGCTTGTGGTTGTGGGATTGGGAAAAGCACTATAAATAAGGAATGATAACAAATGAAAATGTTGATTGCGTGTATATGCCTAACTCCAAAGTTTAGATTTTCATCACTTCTTTACATTGGGATTGTGTTTTTTCTATAGATGAAACGTGCAATCTAGTAATGCAAGCCACTAGAAGCCTGAGTCATGTACTTATCATTTTTATATTTTGGGGCAAAACCTTTCTCTTATTTTAAGAATTTATAAGTTTCATGTTCAAGCTCTGGTGATATTATATGAGTATGAATATATTGAAGGTGCTTGTAAATTACATAATTCACAACAAATCTAACATGTAACTGTGAGAATGGAGGAGTGTGTGTCTCATGAACACGAAAAAAAACTTCCTCTTGTAAGTGTCTAATAAGAGAAAAATGCTATAAAATCTTCATTTTAGGTAATCTGAAAAGTATTATATCATCTTCTCAAAAAAAAAAATTTATTTATCACACTTTTAGTTTTTACATACAAAAATTGAAACATAAATACACAAAATAAATAATGTCATGTAACAAGTATCAATGTGCAAGTCATTTAATTGAATTGAAGGAAAGAATCCAGTTTGAATGGTATATTAATTTTACACTATTTTTCCTCGCTTTGATTGGAGTTGTAAAATATAAAAATGGGAGTGTGAAAATACTCTATAATGAAATCAGAGTTTAATTTGTGTTAATTTTTGTATCTTAGATTTGTGCATAGGTGGCGAAAGCTTCTTACTTATATATTTGTGTTTAAGAGAGATAAGTTTGATCATTGGAAGGAGAATAATCTAATCCATAGGGACGTGCATAACACTACCAAGTTAATAATTGAAATTTCATCCAATAACCTCTTCTAAATCATTTGGGTTACATCTTTGGATTGTGACACACAATTAGAGGTGATTATATATTGTTTATCATATCCTCCAATCTGTTGGAGGTGGGTCTGACACATGCATCATTTTGCACCAGGTATTTTTTTTCTTTTATGTATAATCAATGACGACCTGCAAGTTTCATCAAATCTTGATTAGTCCCTCTTAATCCTACAATATTAGTCTCTGGATAAAGATTGCCAATTTATGATGTTTTGTCACTACTACAGCTTATTACCACGCTTATTCGAAGGCTTTCACTACGTTTCACAAGCGTAGTGAATACGACTGTCGTAATTAATAAAGTACAGAGCGTCGTAATAGGTATACCACGTGTTTATTTAATGATATTTTTGGAAATACCAACAAGAGCGTGCAGGGCCGTATCGAATAAGTTGGGGGTCCTAAGCAAAAATATTTTTGTTGGTGATATTAAATAAAAAATTTATTTCATGGTATGTATTAATTAAAAAAATTAGCATATCAGCAATATAAGAAAAAAGTTATAAAACAAAATGAACAAAAAAAAGTGTACCTAAATTTCAATAATGAAGTTATATATTAGGCAAATGCGGAAATGAACTACAAAATTAGAAAAAAAAATGTACAAAACGTTGACATCTATTTTTGAAAATTCTTTTAAAATAATTTAATTTATTAAAATGTTGTACTTAAATGATTTTTATTTAATTTTAAGTTTCGTTAATGCTCAATAATATTTAATTATATGAATAGAATATTTAATATGTTTATACAGGTAGTTATTATATATAAAAATTTTAACCTATAAAACAGTTAATTTTAAATTTATATTAATTTTTTTGTACTATTGCCAACTATATTAGCAAACACTTCTCTTACTCTAAATTGGACTTATAATCTAAATTGGACCACCCAATAAAAATTGAGTTTGTCAGTAACAAACACAAACCCTAATGCACTTCTTCTTCTCCTTTAACTACGGGCGCATTTCTTCCCATTCACAGTTAGGGTTTACCAAGCTATGGGACTCTCTAAGACAGAGAGATGGATGATCTCTACAATGATGAAGCTAATGATGCGGAGGGGATCGGAGTAGATACAAAAGCTGAAAGGTCAGGTGGTGGAGATGCAAAAGCAACTATGGCGGAATTTTTCTAACGGTGGTGGCCTTGTGCGGGGGCCTATCAAAATTTGGGATCTTGTGCAATCAATTGTTTGTACCACTCCTTAACCGGCCCTGAGAGCGTACTCAATTAATAAGCATTGTGGATCCCTTCTAGAACTCGTAATTAAAAAAAAGTTAATATACTCATAAAGTCACGATATATAAAATAATAAAATTAGCATTTTTAAATTTATGAAAATTATGTTATAAATTTGTAAATTCTGATAAACAATATTTTTATTCACTGTATTCGTTTTAAGATTTGATCTATAATTGATTTTAGGAGAGAATGAAATTGTAGGGATTCAATAAAATAAAAGGAATTCGATTTTTGAAAGGAATGAAATGGAGGACCTGGACCTCTCAAATCTCTCCTAATCCTTCATTTCCAAACGTTTCCCATTTGCAAGGATTTGAGCCGAATGATATTTTGTCCTTTATTTTTCATCATTTTTAAATTTTTAGAAGATCAATTAATAAATAAATAGATATAAATTATATTCTCATTTTCTTACTCTCCTATTAAGAAATACATTTTTCTATTTTTCTCTCACTTAATTATTCTTATTTTTACTCTCAAATCTTTATTTTTTTCCTTTCATTTTAAATTATTCCTCTTTCATTGTCTCCAAACTCGAAACCAAAATCTTACGCTCACACAATAATAATATCGCCGATAAGTATTTTTGGATGTGGTTTTTATCTAAGTGTGCATGGTTTGATTTTTTTTATCTTTTTTACGGTGGTCAGTTGTTGCACACCCTTCCACATTAATAGTGACATCAGATTTATTGTGAGTTAGTTCACGCGCACTTTTAACATATTTCTGCACATACAGTATCACCAAATAAACTCGAACTTAGAACATTGAGATTGTTAGACAACACCATTAAACAAGACCTTGTTGGTCATGGTTGGATTTGGTTATCAACTTAATGGAGAACGAACCGAATAAACCCTGTCTTCTCCTCTTCCTCGTCCCAATGGCAGTACCATTAGATGGACAATGGAAACAGTTGTCGGCCCAAGTCCGCATCAAATTACGCTCAAATTAGTGTAAAAATAATATCTTTTTAATTTTTGTACCTCAATTAAGCTTTAAAATATTATACTTCTTTTTTTTATCCCCATTCAATTTTTTTAAAAAAAAAACTTATACCTTTGAAACAAAATTTCTGATATCCCCTTCTCTTCTTTCGGCGCTATGGAATATGCTGGCCGACGAGGAACTGAAGTTTAGTGCTAGTGATGCTTACGTGGACCAACACACCTACGCTACTTGGTGCATATTTCACCAGCTGAGACCTGAGAGTCTGAGACAATGACATGGAGTCGAATAATAATGTTGGCTCAAGTAATATTTACTTGCAGCATCCAGAGGCTTCTCGACACTATTTTGAATATAAGCCTCAGGAATCATAGATGGAATCAGCTTCTATGAAATCCAAGTTTTGGCTTTTCAGATTTAGGGCTCGTGAGACAGGATGAGTTGTGCCTTTTAGCAGCCACAAAAAGGGTTCCTGTTATGTGGGATTATGATCCATCAGAATATCGATCTCGAATGGTTTGAGTGCTCGAACAAATTCTAGGGTTTTGATTCTTTGATTCACTTGATCGAGAATAAATATTAAAGTGTATTATCATTAGAGTTGTATATGTACAAATAGAAGAACTGTATCAAAATGCTGTAGTGGCTCTAGAAGTTTTTATTGGATGCTGTCCAAAAAATATTACATAATAAAATCTGTAAAATAAAATTTAACAAATGACGAATTTGAGATTAAAAAAAATTTCAATTTAAATAAATGAGTGTATTTTTTTAAAATATATTTTTATTGATTTTGAATTGAAATGGTAACTGAAATATAATGATATTGACTTAATTGGAGTACAAATAATAAAAATATATCAAATTTAAAATGGTTCGAATAACTTTATACTGAATTTAAATTGTGGATGTAGCAATCCACTCAATAGAACGCCAAAGCATGAGTTGTAATAGAATTTGTTCAGATGGAAAGTCTATGGTCCTTTTCTACATATATTTCACCTAGGTACTCCTTCCGTCTTTATATACATGTCGTTTAAGATTAATTTGAGTAGATTAATGAAGTTAATGCTAGCGGTTGAACAAATTTAATAAGTAGGCGGTTAATATTTTTTGAAAAAATTTGTGCAAAAAGTAAAATTGATAGATAATTACGGGTAAGAATTTGATTTTTTATTGATTATGATAATAATATAATTAATGTTTGACGGTTTAAGGTAATTGATATTAAATACACATTGAAAATTATTAAGTGACAAATAAAAGTGAACAAAAAAAATTGATTAAGTGATATTTAAAAAAGAACCGAGAGAATATCATTTGGCAGGTTCAAAGTAAATGTATATTTCATTGTAGAAAACTCCCTCCGTCCTGTAATACATGTCGTTTAAGGTTAATTTGAGTAGATTAAGGTGAAGTTAATGCTAGCGGTTGAACAAATTAAATGAGTGGGTGATTTGTGTTTTTTTGAAAAAATTCGCTAAAAGTAAAATTGGTAGATGATTACTGGTGATGAGTGATTTTTTATTGATTATGATAAAAAAAGTGATTAATGTTTAATGTTTTAAGGTAGTTTTTTGATATTAAATATGCATCGAAAATTAAGTGACATGTAAAAGAGGACATAAGGAGTATGAATTAACATAAATTATTAGATCTAACTTATTCATTAACTGAAACTAACTACAGTAATTGTACGTTACATGTCTTTCACATATTTTGTTATGTTATACATTAAATTAATGACAGGCATCGGCGAATTCAAACAGAGTTGAGGTTGTCACTTGTCACTCGATTTTAATTGAATATGTTTTTTTTATTGAGATCCAATTATATCAAATAAAAAACAGCGAAGCAAAAACTATGTAGTTTTAATTTTTGATGGAAGAGATGGGGCTGTGTCTCGTATTTTTGCATATATAGGGGTGCTCTTTAGACGGTGGATTGTATATATAAGGCTGTAATAGTATGTTGGGTTCAATCGATATACATTGAATTTTCCCTCAAGTTCAGCTCCTCCTCTCTGATCTCTCAGACAGATTCAGTTCATCTGCCAAGCGGCGCACCGCCGTCTTCCAGCTCAGGCGAGGCTGAGCTTTCGCATGGTATCAGAGCGGGAGAGAGATTCGTAAACATCCGTTGGAGAAATCACAGAGCAATTCAGGAGGATAGATGGCCAAAGAGAGGAATGCGACCTTAGCTCCGACAGTTATGAATCCAACCATATCTGCAGTCAATTACATGGATGATCCTTACTTTATTAGTAGTTCTGAGGTGACTGGGCATAGTATTGTGAGTGAATTGCTCAAAGGTCCTGCAAATTTTTTCAAATGGAAACGATCAATGGAGATTGCATTATCTGCTAGATCCAAGCTCGGCTTTGTCAGAGGTGATTATCCGAAGCCAATAGATGCTTCCTTACACATGAAATGGCAGAAATGTAATGACATTGTAATGTCATGGCTAAGCAGCTCGGTTTCAAAGGAACTTGTTGGATCAATTTTACATGCTAGTGATTGTGTTATGGCATGGAGTACGCTGCAGATGCAATTAACAAGTTCGAGTGAAATGAGAATTTTTGGATTGGAGAAACAATTAGCAAACCTGTCTCAAGGGAAAATGAGTGTTGCGGTCTTTTATCAAAAGTCAGTTGATTTGTGGCAAGAGTATGAGGCAATGGAGGAATTACCTAAGTGTGAGCATGGAAGAAATTGTGTCTGCTTTGCATATAATCTCAGCAAGCAATCGAAGAGGAAAGTGATGCAGTTTCTTATGGGATTAAATGATACATTCTTGCCACTTCGAACACACATCCTCACCATGAGCCCCTTGCCTAGCTTAAACATGATATATGCCATGGTATTGCAAGATGAAGCACAAAGAGGAATTACTAGATTCTCTCATGTAGAAGCGTCTACCATGTAACTACAGAATAATGCAAGTGCAGGTAATGGTTACAACAAGAATGGAAAAGGAAATTTTTAGGGGAACAAAAACCAGAGAAATTTGTATTGCACTTATTGTCAGATGACTGGACACAGTAGAGAGAATTCTTATAAGCTGGTAGGCTATCCAATGGGACATAAATTCTACAAGGGACAAGGAACAAATTACACTGGAGGAAATAGGACTCCAACAAAAAAGGCAATGGCTAATAATGCTGTGATAGAAAACACTGGTGAGAGTAAAGGAGATGAAACTGGCAGTAAAACAGGAACACAATGTACACAAGAGCAAGTTCAGCAGCTGCTGGCATTGCTGCAGCAAGGCAAAACAGCAGGAGATGATCAGCTAGCTATGGCAGGTACATTCTGACTCAATGCAAAAACTGAATTATTGAGTGATTGGATAATAGACAGTGGTGCAACAGATCACATAGCCTGCAATGTGAATCTGTTTTGCAAATTGACAGACATAAGAATGAAGTGTGAAGTATTATTTCCTAATGGAATAGTTACTCTGGTGACTCAAAAAGGAACTTGTAGATTGAATGAGAGATTAGTGTTAAATGATGTTTTATTCATTCCTCAGTTCAAGTTCAATCTGATATCAGTAAGAAGACTTATTAAGGACAAAATTTGCTTGTAATTTTTTATTCTAATGGATGTCTTATCTAGGACCAACTTTCCAAGAGTGTCCTAGAGACTGGTGAATGCAGAGAGGGGCTGTTTCCTTTCAAAAAGCCAAAAATGGAGAAGAGTTACTAATGACCAAGAAGGAGCAATTGGAGATATGGCATAGTAGAGTAGGGCATGCAACATTGTCCAAAATCAATCTTTTATTACCTGAATTCAATAGAGACAGTAAATTAGTAGAACATAAACTACAATGTTCTGTTTGTCCTTTGGCAAAGCAGGCTAAGCTGAGTTTCCCTATAAGTACTATCAAGACAAATAAAGCTTTTTCTTTGATTCATACAGATGTGTGGGGACCTTATGGAGTGCCAACAATGACAGGAGCCAAATATTTTCTTACTATTGTTGATGATTATACAAGAAACACTTGGATTTATTTGATGAAATCCAAGGCAGAGGTACCGGATTTGTTGATAGCCTTCTTTAATCTGGTCACTACTCAGTTTGAGACTGCTATCAAAGTGATTCGTAGTGATAATGGTTCTGAGTACTTCAATAACAAGTTGAAGCAGCTTTTGGTTGATAAAGGGTGTGTGCATCAAAGTAGCTGCCCTCATACTCCTCAACAGAACGGTGTAGCAGAGAGGAAGCATAGGCAATTGCTTAATATTGCCAGATCCTTACAAATACAATCTAATGTTCCTAAGATTTTCTAGGGAGATTGTGTACTCACCGCAGCCTACATAACCAACAGATTGCCACCTCAGTTTTGAATAGTAAAACACCCTTTGAGATGCCCTTTGGTAGGCCAGCGGACTTGGGTAATTTATGAGTATTTGGCTGCCTTTTTTTTGTTATAAATAATTCTTCCAGCATGGATAAATTTGATATCAGAAGTTTACCTGTTGTTTTCATTAGATATCCTTTTGGTCAGAAAGGATATAAGCTATTTTGCCTAACCAGACACAAGTATTTTGTCAGCAGGCATGTCATATTTCATGAAACTGAGTTTCCCTTTCATGAATTGCTAAAATCCTTGCCAAAGTCAGTTATGAGACATATTCAACCAGCGGTTCAGTTGGATGTTTCAGCAGGATGTTACTCCAGATAATTTTTGGTCCTCAGTTCAGCAGGAAGTCGATGAGATTTCCAGAGATATTGGTGATGTTCATGTCATGAATGAACCTGATATTCATTCCACAACCATCAGAAGATCTAACAGACTAGTCAAAAAACCAGCTTGGCAGCAGGAGTACATTTGTGAGGCAGTTTTCAATCATATAGTTCATCCTATCTCTAAACAAGTGAATTATAGCAGATGTTCGGCAGATCATAAGAAATATTCACTTCAAATATCCACTACACTTGAACCAAGTTCTTATACACAAGCTAGCAAACATCCTGAATGGTTGGAGGCCATGAATAAAGAGATTGAAGCACTGCAGCTCAACCAGACCTGGATCATAACAGATTTACCTCAAGGTAAGACACTTGTTGGTTGCAAGTGGATTTATAAGACAAAATATAATTCAGATGGGAGCATTGAGAGGCATAAAGCACGACTTGTCGCCTAGGGTTTTACACAACGAGAAAGACTTGATTTTACTGAAACTTTTGCACCTGTTGTGAAAATGATAATAGTCAAGGTTGTGCTAGCTTTGGCTGCAATGCGTCACTGGCCATTATTTCAATTAGATGTCAACAATGCCTTCCTCCATGGTGATTTGGATGAAGAAGTTTACATGGAGCTACCTGCTGAATTTTATAGAAAAGAGAAGAAGCTTGGGAAGGTATGCAAACTTACCAAAAGTTTGTATGGGTTAAAACAAGCTTCTCGGCAGTGGAGTGCTAAGTTGCGTGAGGCATTGTTGGAATATGGCTTTGAGCAAAGTTTAAATGATTATTCACTCTATACTTACAACCAACAAGGGCAATTTCTGATTCTATTGATCTATGTCGATGATCTTGTTCTCACATGAACTTCAAGGGACCTTATGGCGGCAGTGAAACAGTTTATCCATGAGAAGTTCAAGATTAAAGATCTTGGTCACTTGAAGTTTTTCCTTGGGTTGGAGATTGCTCTATCTTCTGCTGGATTGTTCTTGAACCAAATAAAATATGTGTTGGATTTACTTGTTGATACCAACATGATAAGATTGTAAACCAGCTCGAGTTCCTCTTGATACTCAACATCAACTCAGCTTGTCCAAGGCACCATTACTTGCTGATCCAACCTCTTACAGGCAGTTGATTGGCAGATTGCTTTATCTCACCATCACACGGCCAGATTTATGCTATTCAGTTTATACTCTTAGTCAGTTTATGCAAGCTCCCACAGAGGATCATCAGAAAGTAGCCTTCCATGTCCTCCGATATTTTAAACAGGCGCCAGCTCAAGGTTTGTATTTCTCCAGTGCCGCAGCTCCCATTCTTACAGCCTTTTGTGATGCTGATTGAGCGTCATGTCCTGTTACACGAAGGTCCATTACTGGTTATTGCGTATTGCTTGGTACTTCACTGGTTTCATGGAAAACTAAGAAACAACAAACCGTTTCACGATCCTCCGCTAAGTCCGAGTACAGGTCCATGGTTTATGCCTGTTATGAATTGGTTTGGTTAGTTCGCTTGCTCAGTGATTTGGGTGTCGAGGTTCCCACTCCAATATCTCTTTATTGTGATAATCAAGCTGCTGCTCATATTGCTCGGAACCCGGTTTTCCATGAAAGCACCAAGCACGTTGAGCTGGATTGTCACATTGTCCGGCCGCATGTCTCGTATTTTCGCATATATAGGGGTGCTCTTTAGACTTATTTCAAGTATTGGGGTTGTATTGTAAATAGGAGGACTGTATATATAAGGCTGTAACAGTATTTTGGGTTCAATCGATATACATTGAATTTTCCCTCAAGCTCAGCTCCTCCTCTCCGATCTCTCAGGCAGATTCAGTTCATCTACCAAGCGGCACACCGCCGTCTTCCAGTTCAGGCGAGGCTGAGCTTCCGCAATTTTTAGTGACTATTCATTGCTCGACACTTGCTACTTAAATTATTTAATTATATTAACTGTATTTTATCGAACACATGGCAATACATAATTGGTGGTTACCATTTAAAGTTTTAAACCCATCCGATTTTATTGAAAAAACCTGATTTTGAATGACATAAATTTAGCTTCACTATTTTGGATAGATGGTCATATTATTTTTATGTTTATAATATAATATTATTAAAATATAAATTGATCCTTTTAAATCACTATTTTTACATTTAAGTCCTTAATTTTTATGTAAATTTTATCCATATGAGGTCCAAGTTCAATATATCTAACTTAAATTCATTTATCTAAATATATGTGAATTTTTATTGTTTGGATTTTAATTGTTGACTGACCTTACTTATTTTTTTCTGGTTTTACTACTGATGAGGAGTGAATATGTTTATTTATTGACTAAACCCGATACGGTGTATGTTGGTTTGAGCGAGAATTTACATTATGTTTATTAGTTCATCATTTGAGTTCATAATATTAGTAAGTAATAATTGAATTCTTATTTTACGAATGATATTTTTTTTATAAATCATCTTGTACACAACTTAATTATGAAAATTATTCTTGCCTACCAAACAACGTCATTCTAAATACGTCCCTAATTACATTAGGGCAATGAATGTTAACACTAGTAGTGAATTAATTGATGCTCAAATTTCATAAATAGATATTGGATATCGAAAAGAAAAAAAACATGAGATACACAGAATACATATTGGACCGACACGTAGACTTTGTGTGTTATAAGTATGTTTTTACAATACATAATCTCCTCAACCCGAATGATTTATTATTTTCTACATGTGAGTTAACTTGTTTGATATTATCAAAGGTTATCAATAAATCTCGGAAGTTATAAAAGTGATATTCGAATAAATTATGAATCATGATGAGTAAAGTGAATCATCAATACAGCAATATGAACATATCACACAGATAATGAGAGAAATATGATTGGTTTTTAATAAGTATATAACACATAAACGTTACTTATGCTCATAATAATATTTATCAATTCATATACTTACTAAAAACCAATCAAATGGGTATACATTAAAAACAATCCACTTAAATTTGGTTGCACCCAGAGAATCACAATTATTTATATTAGCAGTAATTATGTCTTATTAATAATCATTGATTATTAGTGGGCTAAATAGATTTTGAAACACGAACTAATTTTAAATAAATATGTGTCGCTCATAATTATGAATTAAAAGAAGCAGTGTAGCATTTTTGAAACTGTGATACTCCTTCCGTCATCTTTTACATATCGTTTAAGGTTAATTTGAGTAGATTAAAGTTAATGTTAGCAGTGGAACAAATTTAATAACTGAGTGATTAATATTTTTTTTAAAAAATTGTATAAAAAGTAAAATTGGTAGATTATTACGGGTGAGGAATGAATTTTATATTGATTATGATAATGAAGTTATTAATGTTTGACGTTTTAAAATAATTATTGATATTAAATACGCATTAAAAATTATTAAGTGACAAATAAAAAAATGAACAAAAAAAATCAATTAAATAACATGTAAAAGAGGATGGAGTGAGTAGTTTTGTTAACTTTTCTCTTTTTTTTCAGTAATTTCCTCTATTTTTAAGCATCTCCAATGGCCTGGTACAAATACCTGCATTTCATTTCTTGAATTCGCAGGATGGGGGCGGTTACACTGGTGGATAGTGGAAACATTTGTCCATCCAGGTCAAGATTAAACCGTTCATAATTTAGTGTAAAAATAATATATTTATAATTTTTGTACTACAATTAAGTGTAAAAATATTATATTCGTTATTTTTGTATCCCAATTAAGTGTAAAAATATTATATTTCTTATTTTTGTACCCCAATTAACTTAAAAAAAATTGTACCTCTAATTAAGTTTTAAAATATTATATTTTTTATTTTTGTACTACATACACTTTTAAAAATAAATTATATTTCAAAATAAAATTTCTAGTTCAGCCACTTGGCAGGATTACAGACTTGGTTAGCAATGCATTCATTCAGCACATAATTGAATAAGCCCAGCAGAGCCTTCTGCATAGGTCCCTTACGTCACTTCAAATATGTATCTACACTGCACAGCTGCCTAGAACACATGCTTGAGAATCACACTCTACACCACTCGGCCGCCGGCAAGTCTGCTAATAAGAGCTAAGGCTGGGGATGATGTCCATACACATACATACATACATACAGATTCTGCACTGCATTACTTAAACATATTACTGGAGGATTACTTTACAGGTCAGCAGCTCTTCAGTAACCAAAAGTTGGGGATGGTTCACCCTCCGCCTGCTGGCGGCAGCTTACACGGCAGACTTGAGCCTCTTCGCAGCCTTCACAAAGCCCGCAATCACTTGGAGCTCGTCGATTTGCTTCATCATCAAGAACAAAAAGTATTTCAGTTGTCAGAAGTACGTCGAAGATAAGTATGAACAAGTTTTGTCATCATATGCATGTCTCACTAGCCATATATGTTCGTAGCAGATGTCAACAATCCGCAAACTTTTTCACACAGTAGTAGTCTGCTGTATGTAGCCTGTTGGCCACTAAGATATTTTGACGCTAGATTACAGAAGGCTGTCCGTAAAGCCATTGCAAAAAAGGTACATTAGCTTGACTTATTCATAGTCTTGATCTATTATTAACGTCAGCCGCCGCTACTCGGTCCCTACATCAACTACTATTCTGCAGCTATCATCCGCTCTTCATGGACTCTCAAAACAGCATCAGATGCCGTCAACAAACTACAGCTCATCAACAATGGACACTGGGGGTTTATTGGTTTATTAAACTCCCAACTACGTCATTGTCTAGTTTTTGCACTTGTACTGGAAATATATACCAAGAATGGGAAAGGAGCAAACATAGGATGCGGACATGGACAAGGACAAGTGCCCTACCTGTGACATGAAATGGGTCTGGACAACTTCGATTAATTGCTTTTTAGAGGGGTTAGGGATTGCTTTCACCTGCATGACCCGCGAAACGAGTTAAAAAAAATGGCCACTAAAATTGAAGTGACGTTCGATTGATGTATGATTGGTTGGAGGTGATTTTAACTTACAAGATTGAAGTGTCGCCAATATCTCCACAGAGCATCAATCTCCAGCTTGCTGAGGTCAACCTTCTGAGAACACAGGTTTGAGAAATAGGAAGGAAATCAATTAAGCTCACAATACGTAATTCTTGCAATAAGAGAGTATACAAAGCAGATCGAATTATCGAATACTAATTTCAAAAGGGTTGCTCACCACAGAACCACGAGGAGAAACGGATCCTTTTGAGTGAGATTCATAAGACACTGATCTGCTGATTGTCTTGTGAGATGATCCAGAGGACCTGTGTGTGCGATGCCTCGATCTATGGGACTTTTGGGTATCATCGGATGCTGGTGAATGGAAGTCATCGGATGATTAAGTTAGGCATGGGTACGAATTTCAAAAGTGACAACATAACTTTCCTCTCTTATGAAAAGATAAAGGCCATCAAAAGCAATGGACCCTATCTAACAGCTAAAATCACTTTCTATAAAAATCTACTACGAGCATTGCATTCAATTGACAGATCAACAACCAGGGAAATAATTCAAGAAACTATAATGCACCAAATCTACCAGTGATGAAGTCAGTTTCATTGGAACCAGATGAACTAAGGAATCAAATTCAATTGAGGTAAAAGCATGTTCACGAAGATAAAGATTTAAGTTTCTTTTTGATGGATGGTCATCAATCTGTCATGCTACTTTCACACATACCAATCCATTCGATGAACCAACGTAGCATACAAAGCAACTTAGGGATAAAGATTTGGAGCTGCCACTTACTCATCTCCGAACCATTCCACAGCGTGTTGTCAAACTCAAGGTCATCGTCTTCCTCATTGCCAGTAGGAGCTTCGATCACACTCAGAGCATTTCTCTGGAGCTTTACTTCTATTCCATTAGTAAGGACCTGGAGTGAATCGAACAGTTACGGTAAACTTGCAACAAAACCAATATGATTGAAGAAAAAAACAGCCCCTACAATCAATACCGGTCAGGTAAATAAGAACTGAATCAAGAAAATGAGGATGCGATCTCTATAAGCAACACGGCGTGCATGCAATTTGAGTAATACAAACTTCACAAGCACCACTTACACGCTGAGAACGCGCGCGAAATGACGTTAACCTATCCGTTCTTTTTCCTACTGAGTTTCAAGACATCCAGTAGAGTAGATGCAAATGCTACAACCAGACAATAAAAGATCCCGCAATACTAGGATTCCGGATTTATAAGAAGAAGTCAAATCCCAGTCGAATCCAGAGCTACCTATATCACAGTTGATATCCAAGAATTTGATTATCAAAACTTGACAGATTTATTTCTCATCTCCACTAGCTCAAGCTTCAGACAGCAAAAACCTAAGATGAGAGATTGGATTATGTAAAAGAAACCAATCCTACTGCAATGAAATTCAGTAACCTGGAATACAAGTACTGTGAATCAAAGCTGAAACCAATCATCTTCAGCTTCATCAACTTAACCAATGTGCAATCCAACCCACAAATGATCCACACTGATTGCAGCTCAATTACAAAACAGCCAGTGAATGCCAGGACTTAAAAGCACTCCCAACAGTACCCCGCTTCCCCAAATAGATTAGGGTTTCAACACAAACAAGATCAGCAGACTGCGAAACCCATTTTCATCAATGAGGCAAATCAGACGCAGAAGAAAGCTACACACGCAATCAAACATAATCACTCCAAAATCTGACAAAACCAGAAGTGGACGGTTCACATTACAGGCCAATAATTGAACCCCATCACGCCAATCCGCATCTCCACGAAACCCAAATCGAGCCATATTCAATCCGAACAAAAAAAACAACAAATAGAACAAAAAATCAGAAACAAAATAAAAAATCATACCAGCCAATGCCAACCACCGAGCCCGACAGCTTTCTTCACCACCCCCTGCAGACCCACCAGCACCGACTTGGTCCGATTGTTCCCAGTAACCACCACCTTGGTGTGCCGCGGGAGCACCGAAAGCTCCTCCTCGCTACTCTCCCCGCAGCTCTGCGCCAACTGCTGCTGCTGCTGGTGATTGCGCTGCCGGCGCTGATGCTGCAGTCCAAACCCCACATTCAAACCCGAGCGCTCCACTGCATCCACCTCCATCATCATCTTCTTCTCCCCACCCCCACCGCAGACCCGGAATTCAAAACCCTAATCCAGCACCACGACCACCAATCGAGAGATTAAACATCGCAGAGTTCGAAAATCGGGCGACGAGATTAATGGCGGAAATGGGTGTCGGATAAAAATCAGAAAACGCGAATTTGAGCGAGAAAAGGACGAGAGAGGAGATGAAACAGAGCAACAGGAAGAAGCATATTGATGATTGAGAGTGACTGGTTTTCTTCGTGTGTGAGAGTGGTTGTGTTTTTGTGCTTGCCTGAATCCCGACGAGGGCCCTACAGCCAATAAGACGGAGACGCGTGTCCCAGGCCCGTCAATTATGCAGATGAAGGGTCTTACTGCGACATTGTTTAAAATATTTTTGTTTTCAAAATTAACTTTTCTGTCATTTTTTATTAAAACTATATATTGAGTGTAATAACATTATTAGGCATTTCTATTAAAATAAATTTAAAATATAGTTTGTGACATCTCATATCGAAATTCAATTTTTACTAATGTTTCATTCATAAAATAAAATGAATTTAAAAAAAATAAGGTTGTAGTTAATAACTGCATATTTTTAAAATAAAATACAAATTTCCTCTTTCTTCAAAATTTTGGTTAGAAACTGCAGTTGAAATACAAGGCTGTTTTGAAACAGCGATTAAAAAAAAAAATATGACAGAGAGGTGTTTGTGGACACGTGGATTTCTTTCTATATCGCTCATTAAATTAAAGATGTAACATTTCAAGTATAATTAATTTCTTTCACTCATTACTAATTAATTTTAAAAACCAACTCTACTCACATATAAATATGAGAGCGAATTTTAATTGTACTCTGGAATAAACACGTGTAACGTGATGATTCGTGTCGTCAGTAGGATTATTTTTCATACTGATTTTACATAAACCAAACATAGCCTTGACCTTTTGACTACCGCTGAAATTCAAAATTAGCTGTGGAGTGATAAATATCTGGTGGACGGAAATACCCTTTGGTATGCTTGGACGCTTGGTGGCGTTTTTCATTAAATCTTTGCTTAAATTGGAAAGAGTGAGATTAGTGGAAGTAATTATATTGACTACGTTAATCTCTTCTGTGTTTAGAGTAAAAAATGCTTTAAAGAAAACACCTACTTATGAGGTCTGTTTAATAATATGAAGTTGATTCGACGCGTTACTTATTAGATGTGCTTGTTAAAAAAAATTGTTAAAATTTACTTCCTCCATCAATGTACATATTCTTTGTTATTTTTTATTTGTCACGTAATAAATATTTATTTATTGCTAAATTAAAATATATATCCTCCTTTACTTGCCACTTAAACAAAATCTGTTTTTCTATTTTTAATTATTATTTAACAATTTTAATATACATATAATATTGTCACCTATGTTAAAATTAAAAAATTAAATATTTCATCATTATAATTCATAAAAATTTATTCTATACGTGTAATAACACACCAAAATATATCTTTTATACAAAATTTAAAAAGAATATATGAAATAACTATTTATTAAAGTTGTTCAACCTCTAATATTAATATCTTCTTAATTTACTAAATTTAACCTTCAATGAATAATATATTCTTAATTCACTAAATTTAACCTTCAATGGATTAAACAAAATAAATACTATTTGTTAAATAATTTTACTGTACTGGTATTCAACATAATCTGTTTAAAATTTAAGCAAAGATAGAGTGATTTATATTAGTGTAAAATATTTTTTATTATGAATTAGTGAAAAAGATAATTAATATTTAATTAAACATGGGAAAAATGGGAATAGGAAAAAAGTGAGAGTAAATTAGGGGCGTGGAAGAAAGTAGGGGGAATGTAGGGCCTAGTTGGATAGGCTAGTCCTCTTCGATACTGTCTTGTCCGACAATACCATTACCCAATCACACACCTGTCCTTCTCTATTCTTACCCATTTTAATATTCAATTTCTAAGAAAACATTAATTACTATATTGTTTTTTTTTAAATTAGTCTTGAAGACTTAAATTAAAAATTTACACAAGGACGATATTCGATTTCAGATGAAATCATGAAAGTACATGTAATATATTCATAATTTAGATCCGATGATGCTAGACATGTAAGTAGTTAAGTAAAATAAGATAGTTTTGCTATAAATCAGGATCGTTTGGAAGTAAAACAAGGTGATTTTGTTATAAATAACTAGGCAGAGTACCCGTCGAGTCGACGGGTTCGGTTCGGTTCGATTCGGTTCGTAAAAATTAAATTTTGAATCAAATTATTAGTCATCGGTTTTTTAAAATTTGAAACCGCAATCAAACTATTAACATTTCAAACCGGACCGAACCTACCCGTTTCAAACCGAACAATTTTTTAAAATTTTAAATCGAACCGAACTGACTGATTTCAAACCGAACCAACCGATTTTGAACCGAATCGGTTCGATTCGGGAAGGAGAGCGTAACCGCCGGGAGCGCGACATCCTATAATGTTATTATAGTAGATATTAATAAACATTATTTATACACACGTTAAATTGTGATTGATAGTTATAAACAAGGTGATTTTAAAAATCTTTTGTTATTAATTCATAAAAAATATTTTTCGATTCGAATTAGAAATAAACTGTGTCGTTGATGTTAATATTTTAATATTAAGAAAAGGACTTTGTGGTTGTTGATTTCTTATCTTATCTGGGTGAAGCGGGGTCCATGGCCATACCTGATATTTCGCGCCATAATGAGCCTCACTGGACGCAACTCCCGCCATATTAAAATATCGTTACTAGGGCCACCGCCACAATAGCTGGGTTGATTTTTTTATAATTAGATATGTCAATTTTATATAAAATAGCTGGGGTAAGAGTTGTAAGACGTGTGCGAATGATAGTTTACAGGGTGCGTGTGTTTGTTATGTAAGTTGAGGGGTGGCATTGTGTTTTAGAAATAAACATTTTAAAAGTATAATTATCATAATCGGTCCGAAGTTCGAATCGATCAGGGCTACAGTTTTTGTTTTTTTCTGTTGAACCAACGATTCAAACTGATTAATTATATATCATAATTATTGTATATGACATTAAAAATGTCAATTATCTACATTACATAAAGATGGTTGTTTGGTCTGCTGATATGAGTGCTCGCCTAATTCACCTTAAGCTCGAGTTCGATTCTTGCCTCTGCTCACATGGATTTATCGTTGATTTATAGTGAACTGGTTTAATTTACCAGGCCCGATTTAACAGATTAGTGATAAATCTGTCGGTTCATACGGTTGGAGATGCAATTTGATATAATTTATAAATCGAACCGGTACCTAGTCTGATTTTCGGTCCAACCGTTCGAACCGGTCAATCCGGTCTCATTTGGATAAATGTTTAAGCAAACTCGGACATTGACTTAGAAACACATTCACCGTCATTTTTTGTACAGTTTAACTCTTCATTTTCAGTTTCGATGTGCTCCTAACAACCATTCGATGTGGCCCTCTATACACCTCCAGCCATAACATTAGAAAGTTTATCCAATTTACTATTATATGTTCACGACATATGAAAATGTAGAGTGTAACTTCTAAGCTAACAAAGACGATTATTGGTTATCTAAGTTTATGATTGATTTTGCTATGTGTCTCGGATTACAATTGGGTCATAGTTTAAGAGTTTTGATTATGAGACACTACTAAGTCTCGGATTCTAAGTCCTTGTCTTTATCCCTTGTAGTTGTGAGTTTAGATTTTCTACCAGTTTGATCTATAAATGACAAGGAATAACACTCGGGATTTGAAACAGAGACTTAGTTCTTCATAATCTAACACCTAAATATGATCAGTTTTTAGCCCGAGGCGCATAATAAACATTAATATTGATTTTGAGAGAACATTCACTATCATCATTTGTCTAGAATTACACACTCCTTTTCTAAGCTTTGAGGACATCTAACATCATTCCAGGCAGACATCAATCGCAATGATATCTGACACCATTTGAGTTGGCTCTACATTGTAGCTGTAAATTTTTCCTGTTTAAATATTTATTTTTTAATAAAAGTGTCCAGAAAATGCGGCATTTTTTTCAGCCAAAAATGTTTGACCGTAAATATGGCCGAATAATCTCTAACACAACTATCCGATAAAAGTGACCAGAAATTGACTAAAACATACCTTGAAACTGTGGGCGAAAACTACCATAAACCTATTAGAAATATTTATCGCCGGCGTCATTCTGGCAATGTTCATGGCCGGAACACTGCTTGAACGAGAATTTCTGATAAATTTTCAACCATTTTTCTAGCCATTATCTTGGTAGAAAATTGCGTATTTTAAGTAGTGGAAGACATTTCACATGATATCAAAGCTTTCAATCATCCACAACTCATTCTTTTTATTCTTCTACACTCATTTCGCAATTTGATTTCTATTACGGTGTCAAGATGGAAGTAGGGGATGGCACCGGTTCTGGAAATGAATTTGGCAAATTCTAAAGGTTTTTCTACACACTTAAGTGCGGATGCGTTGTCCGTGAGTCTAAATGAAGCAACATGTGTTGTTCTCGTTACGGATGTCTACGGTAGGAATCAAGAATTTCAATTCTTGGAAGAAGTTGATGGAGTCGCCTTTGAGTGGAAGACCAAAGCAAGATTTTATCCGTGGAGAGGTGCCGAGACCGTCTCCATATTATCCAGTATGTTTGGCAAAGTGGCAGCGTATGTTGTAATGATATAGTCATGACATGACTTATCTTGTCGGTTGCCAAGAAAATCTCTGAAGACATTCTTCGCACCAAAAATGTCATGACTGACCGGAGAATATTTCTTGAGGAGGTATATATGCTCTCATCAATCAAGAACTTACTCATTATGTAAGGAAATCTACACACCATCGCCCAAGGAGATACGGATGTTACGGTCTACTTGAAAAAATAGATCAATCTTCTTTAGGATGAGTTAGACTTACTCGTGGTTAGAGATTCTGAGTATAGGAGGAGTAACAAAGCTAGAGAAAAAATGTGATGTAAGTATTTTATGGGGTTGAAGGAGATAAATCTTGGCCATTAGGGTTTTTTTTTTGACAAGGATGAGATTTGTAACTATAGTTATTAAAATTGAATAAGAGGTCAAGATTCCGGTTCCCATTTTTTTTGATAGAATTGACGGTTCAAACCGGTTTAACCGTTGATTCGATTAGAGACTGTACTTGTATTTTGTGATAGTGTATATTTAATAATTAAATTTTTACAAATAATAATCGATAACCTGGTGGCTGAGACCATGCTAATCAGGGAACCAAGCTTAGGTTCGAGACTTGTCTTAATTATTTAAATTAGAATTTAATGGTTAATAAAGTCTATATCAGTAAATAGTCGGTTCATCATAAAACCCATCTTATTCGAGCGGTTTTCTAACAAATCATCTGATTTGATCCGATTCAACCCTATTCTACAATTCAGTAAGTATGTGTGAGCCGGACAAAAATTTGATCCGATTTATCTGGTTTCAATAAGGTTATACTTGCAACTTCAAAAATAACTCACACGAGGCAATTCAAGTATGCGAGAAGCTTCATCTTTTTATGTTAGCGGTCCATTATGATGATGGGAAAGGGAAAAGATAGTAACATTCACATATAAAGAATAGGGAAATTCCTTGGGCAGAAGCATCAAGAATAACTAGGAGAAACTGATGCAAACCAACTTTCACTAGACTGGAATAAGAACAGAAATTGGATAGAAGAGGAGTATTGAGAAGGTTGAGATGAAGAAGTTGAGATTGAAAGAGGCAGTGAAGGAGTCGATCGGAGAAGGAGATGAGTTTAGGGTTAAATTTTTGCTTGATCCCTTCCATTGTTTCTTCTACATGGTTATATAATACTAGTTTAGGGAATTACAATTTCAACCTATTATTTTATCAAATAATAAAGTAGCCCCTCATGCAACAGAAACTTAGTGTGCAGTCACTGTGATTTGAATGACCATGTTGAAGAAAATTGTTACAGATATCCGAACAGCAAGAAAACAAGTAGAGAGGCTATTAACTATAATGGTCGTTTTGTGCATAACAGTATAGTTTCAGGCAACACTATGGAGGCATTAGTGAACATCAAATGGTGCAAAAAAGTGGATTATTTACTTCAGAGCAGATGGCTCAGCTACTGATCTTGATTTCTCAGCCAAAGAACGCTTGCAATGTGACTACTGAACATGTGCAACAAATTGGTAAGTATTGCCTGCAACACTTCTATTTCCATCATTTATAAATCATGAATACTAGATAGTGGACCAACAGATCACATAACAAAACATATCAGTATGTTGATTGGAGCTCAAACATTGCAACATCCATGCATAGTTACTTACTGATAAATTGGTGCTTCAAGATATCCTTTATACTCTCGGTTTTAATTCGGCCTACTCTCAGCTAGCAACTGTTGCATCAAGGTTGATGATAATAAATAAGTGCTTCATCTAGAACCATGCATTACAGACCTCCGCGGTGACTGTTGGGGTTGTTGTTCATGGTCTGGTCTCTATAGCTTAGCAGCAGATGCAAAAATACAGAAAGCTTCCAGTGCAGCTACTAAAGAGATGACAGCATCCTCAGATGTGGTATTATAGACTTGGCAATAATTTTCCAATCAATAAGCTACTTCGGTTCATGTAAAAAATGTTGAAACACGTTCTTAATTACTTCATTGCCACATTAGGAGTTTGATGTGTCCTTTGATAAACTGAACTGCCATTTTCTTCTATGTAGTCATATACATACAACTTCTCCTTTTGAGCTAATTCATAGTGATGTCTGAGGACCATTTGTTTTGGAGTCTTTGCATGGCTCAAATTCTTTTGTCACTCTGGGTGATGATGATTATTTGTCTAGAATCACTTGGGTTAATATGATGAAAGGGAGTCTGAAGTGTTACACAGTTGTTGAAGCATTTCTTTGATTTTGCCCTCTACACAGTTTGGAAAGAAAAATCAGTGTGCTTGAGGGCTGATAATGGGAGAGAGTTCTTTGATCAGTACTGACTTGAACCATTTTTTGCTTAAAAATGGATGCTTGCACCAATAATGTACATGTCCTCATGCACTTCAACAAAATGGTGTAGTGGAACCCATACCTATGCAAATATTAGAAGTAGCCATAGCTTTAAGGTTCCATTCAGGAGTTCTGAACCATTTTTAGGATGGGTTTGTGCTTACTTCCACCCATCTAACTAACAGACTGCTTTCTAATATTTTACATGGCAAAAGTTCTTTTGAGGCATTTTCTTTGGTCCACCTCCAACATATGATCATATTAAAGTGTTTGGTTTCTTGGCATTTTGTTGTACTGAGGCCAATGAAAGAAATAAAATGGATCCTAAAGCTCCTCTCATGTGGCAATGAAGTAAGAACGTGGTTATCTTGAAGTGCTGAGAAATGGCACTTTTGTATCCATATTTGATGTTAACAATGCCTTTTTACGTGGTTATCTTGAACAAGAAGTGTCTGCATGAGACTTCCTCCTCACTTCTGGTAGTCAGGATAAGTCGTCTGCTGGACAATTATCCCTGCCAGCCCATATTTGCTGTGTCTAAGTAAAAATCCGAGCAGTGTGGCATTTCATCTCCACTGATCCGGGGTGTACACTGTCTGCGAAAGATTCTTCAGATGCTGGAGATGTATCGCAATGGTGATTTAGCTCCGAGAAGGTACTGACTCCATTTGTAGATTTGTGCTACCACTCCACATGACTCTTTATCGTACGTGGAGCTTGGCTTCATGCTTAAGTGCAATTTTTTTTTTTTTGCTACAGAAAAAGATTGGTTGTCCTGCTTTGAACAGCAATGCACCCACCACTTCTATCTCTAAGGCGTCAGTCTTGACATTAAATGGCCTGGTGTAGTCCGACACAGCTTGTAGTACAGAGACCTTTGATGGGTCGACCTCAAGTATGCAACAATTGCGGAAAGTTCTACATTAGTTGGATCCACACTTAAAACTAATTGACAATGAGTAAGTGAGTTCAACTATATATAAGGATCAATCTTGAGCTTACAATGAACGATGTGAGATAATACCACTATGCTCAACAGATCTTACTATATCATACAGTGCCTGACTCAGTTGATGTTGCTAGTGTGTTTTCTTTCATGATGAGCTATTCGCTAATAAGTTGAAAGTAAAGGGTGGTCGGACATCCGAAAGCATGACCAGACATAAATGTCGTGTTGTACATGTCCTCCGGTTGCATCCTATACTCCTCACCATCTTTCTAAGCGCATCTCCTTCAACAATTATAAAATGCTATCTCATCTTTCTTAACTGAAATGAACTTCTAACGTGGCCATTCAATTAGATATAAGAGATTTGTATTCATATATCTTCATCAAGCTTTGTGTTTCATCAACTTTGAATGCATATTTTTCTTACCTTTATGAGTGGTTCACTCAAAAATCACTACTTTCACTGAGACCTAAGAGATATCTTGATGACTGTTCAATATGAGAATGAAGGCCTATTCTCAAAAATCACTGTTCTCACAGGACTATAACGTGTTCATTAGGGATACTTAAAGGTTTAAAGTCTTGATACATAAGTTGAAGGCATCTGCTTCTATGATTGTGAGTTGAGATTTTTATTTTATTAAAGAAAATAAAATGAGGAGAGTTAAGAGAGAAAACATTATGAGGAACTAAACCGCATGTCTTAGTCATATTTTCCACTTTATGATTTATGTTCTAGTATTTGTTCAGAACGAAAAATTCTGTGTTTTTTATCAGGTAAAAATATGACCGTTATAAGATTCTATATATTTCTGACTTTTTTGCCAATTTAACGTCATTTGCTCGTTTTCTATCAAAAACACAACCTCGTTTCATTTTTTTTCCATACTACCTTTTTCGCACTTCCTTTTAGCGAAAATGCACCAAATTTTCGCACATACGGAGTGCGACGAAAATTTGGTGCATTTTCGCTCTCCAAAAAAGCGATAATTTGTTTTCGCTACTGGCAAGAGCGAATACTGATTTTCGCTATTCGAGCAAATATAAAAACAATTGCGCTCTTTGTTAATGCGAAATATCGTAACCCATTCCGCTTTTCACTTCCGGCGATGGCGACGGCAAGTGGTTCTTTCGTGACTTCATCGGTTTTTGGAGACGGAGGCTTCTGTGGACGTCGATGTGCGAAGAGTCGTACCAGTCTGGATCTTCACAACATGGCTCGAGTCGATGGAGCCGTGGAGGGGAGAGCCGGCGCTGGAAAGGAGAGGGACAGACCGGCAGAATCAACGACCAGCACCAAAAGATCAGAAACTTCAGACAAGGAGACATCATTGCGTTGCCGGCTGGTGTGTCTCACTGGATCTACAACGATGGACAGACCCCAATCGTCGCCATCACCATCTTCGACACCAGCAACGATGCCAACCTGCTTGACCAGTCTATCAGGGTACGTAACTAACTCTCCACTGCATCTGCATGCATGCATGCCAGAAACAAGGACCACAGAGCCACTCACTGCTCTGTTTTGTTCTGTTTGTCTGGTGCAGAAATTCTTCCTGGCAGGAAGCTCGCAGAGGCAGCAGGAGATGAGAGGCCGACACGAAGGATCACGATGCCAGCAGGGAAGAGGTCCATGGAAGGGGCAAGGGCAACAAGGTGAGCAATCAGAGAACTGGCAGAGCGTCTTCAGCAGATTCGACGAGGAGCTTCAATCAGACTTGTTCAACGTCAATCGGGAAGTGATTAGAAGCCTCCAGGGTCAGAACGAGCAGAGGGGTGGCAACATCCTCGTGCGAGAGCCGCTCGAGTTCCTGACCGCGGCGCGCGAGGAGCAAGAGTACAGCCACGGGCGTCAACACGGCTACTAACGTAACGTACCGAACTAGCAAAACACAAGATTTGCGCTTGGATGGTTTTTAGATGTTGTCTCCCCACAAAAATGAAGCTTCTAAAGTTCATGGAGGTAGATAGTTTGTCGTGTCCCTTGTGCGAAAGTGAAGATGAAGACCAAGACCACCTTTTTGGAAGTTGTTCCTTCTTTTCTTCTATTTGGTCTTACTTGTGTGATTGGATAGGTTTGCAGTGCAACAGCACCTCATGGGCTTCCAGGACAAACTGGTTACAACAATTTGCCTTTCCTTCAAGCTTTTGCAAGATTCTAGCAATCTCAGCCTTTTGTGCGGCGATATACTACACATGGAGATGCAGAAACAACAAAATTTTCAAAGCTAGGCCTCCTGATTGGATTGCTTCTGTCAGATCTTTCATTTGTCTGATGAAGAGAAGACTCTGGGCGATGAAAGCTAGCAGAAAATTCAGAAGAAATGCTTGGGCAAATGAATTTTTAGTTGTCAATGGCATAACGTAGATTAATTTGTTTTCTTGGCTGGATGTTCAGCTCTGTGCTCTAGTCTTGTTCAGCTTATCTTGTCTGTTTTAGTCTTGTTTTTGTTGCTTCAAGGCTTTCTGTTCAGAGCCTGCTTTGTATCGCTTTAGCGCTCTTTTGGAGTTGTTTAGGTTTATCTGTGTTAGATACCTGTTCTTTTGTCTCCCCTTTTAGGGGCCCTTGGTTTCAATACAACTATTGTTTCAAAAAAAAAAACGTACCGAACTAGCCTAACCTTAATAGGTGGTATTATTTATACGGGTACACGTATAAATAATACGGCGTACCAAACTTGCACTTAAGTATCTTCATTGGTAATCACTCAATTAATATTTATTTCCATTTAAATCATCTTTTTAGATTATTATATAAATAATAATCAAATATAAAAAATTACAAATAAAATTAGTATTTAAATTTCATATCTATAGTAGATATATATATATATATATATATATATATATATATATATA
>NQLW01000099.1:138100-173759 GCA_002312845.1 Kalanchoe fedtschenkoi
TATATATATATATATATATATATATATATAGGGGAGGGATCTGGTGTAAACACCTTTTTCGTTGTAAATTGTGGATAATTTCTGGCCACTCATTTGAGATACATCCTTAGATGCATCCTTTGGTGAAATAATTATGAGTTTCCAATTTTGATTTACAAATCTAATAGATAAAGAAATTAAATACATTTATAAATTTTAAAAAATAAAAAAATCCAAATATTAAAAAATTAAATGAAAATAAACTGATGAAAAATCCAGTGATGGTGAATTTCTGATTCACCATGGTGCTACAGATAGTGCACGCGCAAATTTTTGATTTTTTAATTTACCATGATTTGTATTTTACGAATATAAAATTAGGCTCACAATGATGAACATGATAGCGAATTTTTGGATCATCATGAGCACGCATATTGGGACGGTAATGCACACATAAATTTTTAATTTTTTTGTTCACGTAGTGAATTTAGATTTCACGGACATAAAAGTTGAACTCATCATGGTGAACATGATGATGAGTTTCTGGTTCACTACAGTGAACATGATGGTGAATTTTTAGTTCACTACATTGAACATGTTGTTCACCAATCCAAAAATTACATCTCATGAAGAAATTTCGCTTCAGCCCACCTTGCTTGAGCAAATCATCAAACATCAATTTACACATACCAGATCCTGTCAAAACTACTCATCAGTGACCTTTCTTTCTGCGGTGCGTACTTCAACATGGCGGCCTTCAGCTTTCCGCATTCCTCATTAGTCTTCAACATGGTCTCCTTCTTCGTCACGTTCTACCTCTCCTTCTCCAATCTGTGCACCTTTATTTCCGGAGACACCCCCAAATCAGTTCAACTTGAGATTTAAGCAACACGAAATTCCACCACATTAAATAAATCAACCACTCCATAAATCCCAAATCCAACCAGTCACATCCTTATAACCAACATCACCAGCAGCTACGAACACTATGGTGAATAGATAGTTCACCACAATGGTGAACAAAAAGTTCACCAACAGTTTACCATGGTGAACAACAGTACAATTCTTTGTGTATCTTTTCTTTAGAGCGGTTCATATAACAAATCCTAACCAATAGTTCTAGGTAAATCCAATCCCAAAAATTTATATAACAGCTTAACACATGATAGCAAAATCATCCTCAGAAATCAAACATCATAGGTCACATCAAATCAACCAAAGATTAAATTAATTGTACACATTGAATGATAAGGATTATTCGAAAATTGTACATATTAGAATGATAGAATTTTCTAAACTTTGTTGCTCCCTCCTTCTCTTACATTACATTCCACCAACATAAACTGGGCCTCAAATGGGATGCCTTGCCCACATGTTCCCATCCTCTGAGTCATCCTCCGTAGCTTGAATCTAAATAAACACATAAACCTCAAACCCCTGCATGCCACGAACACCCAACATCAATTCATGTATGTCATAGTTTTTTATCAAAAAAATAACTTATAAGCATTTGATCAAATAAAAAAATTAAAATTTTCTTAATCCATATCTAGTGATCAGGAAATAATAAACTCATCAATACAGATAGTTCACCAATATAGATAGTCCACAATCATGGTGAATAGACAGTTCAGCAATACATAAATAATCAAATAACGTAACGTACCGAAAAACATATGCAATTTTTGCTCCGCAGAAGAGCGAAATTTAATAAAAATTTTGTTCTCCTCAACCCTGAAAACAGGGTATTCTCGCATAAAGAAAGAACGACAATCAATTTCGTGCTTCGCATTAGCGAAAAGGTTGTTTCGCTGTTCAGTTCAACGAAATTTATCAACATTTTCGCGATCACAAACTACCACATCAGCAGGTGAGTCAGGCCACTGAACCACGTGGCATTTTCACTGTCCGTATGTGCGAAAATTTGGTGCATTTTCGCTAAAATGAAGTGTGAAAAGGGTAGTATAGAAAAAAAAAACGAAACAAGTTTGTGTTTTTGATAGAAAACGAGCAAAGGACGTTAAATTGGCAAAAAAGTCTATATTTCTTAGCAATTTGAGTCAATTCTAAACAATTTGAAACCATTTCTTAATGTTTAATATTATTTTACACAAAATGATGAAAAGAGAGTTTGAGAAGCAAAAGGAGCGGAAGAAAAGACAAAATGAGTCGACAACGAGCAAAATCAGTCCAAATCTCATTGTACTCGATCGAGTAGTGTCACAAAGACAAATCTATTCGACCAAGAAAGGTGAATCTAACTCGGTCCTGTGAAATCCAAGGGTAAAATCTTACTCAACTGAGTGGGCACGTTTATTGCTCTTCACTCGGCCGAATGAAGAAAATAATACAAAAAATTCACTCGCCAAGAGAGTATTTACTGCTTCACTCGGTCAAGTAAGCAAATAACAAAAGATTTTAGTCGGCTGAATAGATCATTTATTCATGTCTACTCGACCGAATCGCCGAGTACATGTAATCAATTTCTATATGAATGCAGATTCTTAGAGCAAATTATTCTTTCCTCTTTAGAGATCTAAAGGTCATCTCTATTGGCTATAAAAGGAACCTTTCCGCACCACACAACACCACAACTCACATTCTATCACCATATAGAGAGCATCTATCTCCACACACATTTTTAGTGTAGTTTCGTAGTTTTAACTTAATTCTTTTGTAAGTGAGTTTTTCTCCTCATCATGACTCAACTTGAGACCATGAGCGAGTAGTGAACTCAGGTCTTAGGACTACTGATCCTATCTATCTTGTACGCACGCTTAATTCAATTAAGTACCTTTTCATGTTTTCTAGTTATGTTCTTTATATTTTAATCTAGTATATACCACTTGTTTAACTTATATGAGTGACAAGTGAGAGCTCATACTCATTATCAGAATTGCACTACGGAGAAGACAAGGATGGGATAAGAATGCTACGCGCTCGAGTCCAGTTGGATTCTTATATGTATGCATCTTATCGTATGATATGCCTAGACTCAGATATCAACAAGAAGTGACATAATATTGATTTAGATCCACATTAAGTATACATGATAATTATTTAACAAACTCATCTGACATGAATATGAAATAGGCTTATGAGATTGTAGTCATATTAATTGTAGTAAGAAGAAGTGAAACCTTAGAACTATTTTATCTTTATAAACTACCTCCTCAACTTATGTTTGAAATATGAATAAATAACAATAAGAAAGAACTATAACAGTTAGATAATCTTTAAGCTCTTTGTGTACAACCTACGCTTACCAATTAGTATAAATTTAATTTGACTCTGTATTCAAACCCTCTCGCATTTCAGCAGGAGGTGTGAAAATACAACAACGTCAAATTGATTTTGTTCGGTTTCTTTATGAACCAAATAATAATTTATGATTAAAAAAATAGAAACATAATCTAAAGATGCATATTAACATGCATATAAATTCAATCAGATGTTACACAAATTGTTGAACCAGTGAAAGAAATTCAATCATTGAAGATTTTACAAATTATTGAGTCAAACCGAATCAAATTTTCAGTTTGATTCCGCATTCGTATTGGACCCATGCTGCAAGAATGATGACCCACATTTATATATAAACGATGGCGTTTGCTTCTTATTCAAACCGACTCTGTGCAAGCGCCGATGCGGATTAGAGTAGAAGATCTGAATCCTCATAATTTCATATTTTGTAATAATTAATTTCTCTTAGCTTGGAATTCGGTGGTGCTTAGTCAAATTACTAAAACACCCTCGTCCGCTTAATCATCCTCGTCATCACCAATCATCAACTTCTATAAAGACAGCAGTGAAGTGAGATTCCGTTTCTCACTTCTCTCCACCATTTCCAACGCCACCAAAACCTCCTCGCTCAGACGCTAATTCCTCGTGAGCCACCCCCGCCCGTAAAAATCCTCACTTTCCTGCTCCTTGTCCGAACCCCACAAAGACCCAGCGACGGATTCTCGATCCGCCTCCGATGATGACGCCGGAGGAAGGAGGAGCCGCGGCGGCGAGGCGGAAGCCGTCGTGGAGGGAGAGGGAGAACAACCGTCGGAGGGAGCGGAGAAGGAGAGCTGTCGCTGCTAAAATTTACGCCGGGCTCAGGGCTCAGGGGAACTTCAATCTGCCCAAGCACTGTGATAACAATGAGGTGCTGAAGTCGCTGTGCAAGGACGCGGGATGGATCGTTGAGGAGGACGGCACCACTTATCGCAAGGTCAGCCAGCGACCTCTCTCTGAACCTCGGATTGTGAGGCTTTTCGTGTTTTTTGAGGTTTTAGATGGTTTCGTCTGGGATTGATTTTTGTGAATTTGATGTAGATCTAGGCCTGAACTGATTTGGTGGTTTGTGGCTGTTGTTGATTTGAATCCTGGCCTGTGAGTTTTATGATTAGTTTTTTTTCTTTGCATAGCTGATTTGTCTGATCCAGTCATCCAGTTGCTTACGTTGAACTCCATTCATTAATTGCGGTAGAAGGTGAGATTTGCTGCTGCAGTGTCTTTGGTTTTAATTAGCTTGAATCTCAGTGTTTCACTTAGTTGTTAGCTTTTGGTCTCAGTATAAGAAATTTGATTATATGATTGTCAGATTTGGGTTCAGTCTGATTGACTGAATTCAGTTCCTAGAGGCTCGGATGTTTGATGGTATGCTTCGTGCTCTTCAGATTTGTGAGGACATGTTTGTAGGCGTAGGTGTAGTGTGTATCTACGCATTGTATTTTTGGATTGAAATGGGGATTTCGGAGAATTTGATGGGGTGTGTTTTTCAGGGATGCAAGCCGCCGCCTATGGACATGGTTGGGACTTCCAACGACGTAACTCCATTTGCTTCACAGCTTCAGAGTCCGATGTCTTCGGCGTTTCCCAGCCCTATCCCATCTTACCAAGTCAGCCCTTCATCTTCAATGTGCCCGAGCCCGTCTCACTTCCCTGGAAATCCATCCACAGCTCAGTTTCCGTTCTTCTACAACACACTCATGTCGTCTCTCCCGCCTCTCCGCATCTCCAACAGTTGCCCCGTGACACCTCCTCCGTCCTCACCCAATTCCAGGGCTGCCCCCAAGTCAGTGAACTGGGAGTCGGTTGTGCAAGAGCCTGTGAACTCTTTCAGGTACCCCATATTTGCTGCTTCTGCTCCGGCGAGTCCCATTCGCCACCAGCATTTCACTCCTGCGACCATACCTGAATGCGACGAGTCTGATAGCTCCACTGTTGATTCGGGTCACTGGGCCAGCTTCCGCGCTCAAATGCCATTCGGCATTTCCACCTCTCCCACATTCAACCTTATGAAACCAGCTGAACAGCAAGCTGTCAATGGGACTGGCAACGCTGTCGACGTCAAAGGCAAAGGTCTGGCAGTTGAAGTCGGAAATGGCCTGGACCTCGGTCTCGGGATTGACCAAGTGAAGCCATGGGAAGGAGAGAGGATTTCTGAAGTTGGATTCGACGAGCTGGAGCTCACTCTTGGCTCAAGTAAAACCCATGGCTAATTCAAATTGAGCACTACTCCATGCACCCTTGCCAGAGAACCGGGATAAAGATCGGCCCTCCAGACCGACCAAACCTGATCCTGCAAGAAGCATCTGCTCAAAAATCGACGATAAGTTATTCTGCCCATTCGCTATTCTTTTTCCAAACAGTTAAAGCTTAATGTTTGGATGCATTAGACCACCCGTTTAGCTTCTCCGCTAAGTCCTTCCATCCGCACCTTCTACTTTCATTTGAGAAAACTGCTAGTTTGGTTTAAGCAACTGCTCAGTTTGGCTGTCATGTAAACTCTCTGTGCATTATTATTTGGGTTTGTGCTTTGACTGGTTTCTGTTTCTCCCTGGCTTATGTTGAACCTGTTGCCAGCAGCAAATCAATATTACAACTTATATCATTGAATTGAATGCCTCTAGCTGTTTTATAGAACATGAGCTCGATCATCTGCGTTTCAAAGGTACATGTCTTTATTACATTCATGGCCAGGAGATCTATCTAGGTAGATGATTGAGGTCTGGCAAAAGCTGTAAAGGCAGTATGCAAGAGGCCAAGTTATGCTGGCTTCTTGCAGATTCACAAGATGAATACAGAATACTGTTCGTGAAAAAAAAATGGTGGACAAAGAGTGGAACAGGAATAGGGTTGTGGGGTTTGAAGGGTGGTGGGTGGGTGGACCGGTTGGGGACATGGTGGCATTCTTGTGCTTGGATCCATCAGAAAGGTGTGGTGTGGATTGGTTGGTCCTCGTAGAATTGTTGGATCCACACTCAAAATCAATTGGCAATGAGTGGGGGAGCCCAACTATATATAAGGATCAATTTAGAGTTTCCACTGGGCGATGTGGGATAAACCACTATGCTCAACACTCCCCCTCACTTGCGAGGATCTTCGTTAATCTCGACAAGTGGGACCTCGTGCGGACCTAGTTAACCGTCACGGGCATGTTCAAAGAGTGCGGCCAAAACCCGCTCTGATACCATGTAGAATTGTTGGATCCACACTCAAAACCAATTGGCAATGAGTGGGGGAGCCCAACTATATATAAGGATCAATTTAGAGTTTCCACTGGGCGATGTGGGATAAACCACTATGCTCAACAGTCCCATTGAAGAAGCCCTTTATTATGCATGTAGTGTTGCTTATTGTAAGGCATGTGACATTGTCACCTGATGCGGGCTAGCGTGAGTGGATCCACATGCATATACAATGCAACTCAACAATTTGTTGAAGCTTCTTCAGGCCGGAGTTTCTTTAATGTTAAACTGGTATTGGACTAGTTGAACACATGGGGTGTCCTCGGTAGATCTCAAGGTCAAGTCTCCGTGTGGGAGCTCCTGGAACTGGAAATGTGTCCTGTCAGGTTCTAGAACTATCTATTTGCAATTGCAAGAATCAATTGTACAAAAAAAAAAACCCTTAGTTGAGTTGAGTAGTGTCTACCATATGTCTCTGGACCACATCAACTAGCTTGTCATGTGTCTGATTGAAAAATCAAATCTGAACGATTTAGCTAAGAATGTCTAGTATCGTGATATCTTCTTGTTGTGTCTCTGATTGTTGAATTATTGGAGCTACATATGGTGCACAAAAGAATTGTCCAAAAATATTGATGAGTTTTCATATATGAAAAGGTAATCATGCGATAATTCACTACTACATATTTTTTTAACCATGTTTCTCTCTTTTATCGCGTTTCTTATAATTCACTACTACATATTTGAAATCTATTACCACGTTCACATTCATTGCTGTAGAGACATGTTAGTATATAAGCATTATTATATAGTCGCTTCCAATTCTTTTTTTCTATTCATTATTTGTATAAAATTCGCTACCGCATTAATAAAAATATGAGAAAAGTTATTGTAACTCAATCCACCGATTCTTATGAATTTCTCCTTCCATTTGACGGTCTCCGGCAAATTCAATCACGGATCCATTTGACACACCAGTTCAAGATACATGCCGAAAAGTAGGTCAAGAAAGCTAAGTGTTGAAATGGGTGATGGGAGGAGGGGATACGAGAATAACATGTCAAAGATGGTCTCTGTTCCTTTTGTGTTTTTAGTTATTAGCAAGCATCAACGTCAGATTGAGCATTGAATAAGCTCACAACGCTTGTATGAGCTTATCCAGGACTATCACTAGGAACAGGACTCATTCAATGGTAGATATTAAACCTTTACTTTGGGTGTGAGCCTGAAATCCATCGCTTTCTCATTTACTCCTCAAATCTGAATCTGACATATGTCAATTCCCACAAGGTTGCAGCAACAATTATGTCACGTTTTGTTAGGTCTGTTCGATTTTGCATGCCTTATATGCTGTCACAGAAGGATTCATAGTTTATCGCGATGATGGTTACGCTCAAAATAAGAATGATATTACGTAAAGTTAGCTGATTTCACTCAAAACAAGTTAGAATAATTTTAATGAAACATGTGTGAATTTAGAATTAATTAATAAAACTTTAAACTACGTTGTTTTAAGTGACTGTCAATTGTTTGGCACACTGGATCTGATTCCATCAAAAAATATATGAACCAATAGATTATTTTCACGTAGTTATTAGCATCGGAACCCATAGATCGGTTGAACCGGTCAAACCGTGTGGATCGGTCCGATTTCATATCTTAAACCGGGATGCACCTTATACCCGTTCAAAACGGTGTGGATTATCTAGACACACTATCTACCACATGTGCTTCATTATAGTATTATTCTGTTCAGAAAATTTACTATACTAATACTAAACATGTTTGTAATTGGACCACAATTGAACTGGTCAAAGCTATTAATTCAATCATTAAACCAAAATCATGATCGGTTCAATTACCTGTCCGGTTGTGATATGAATGATCAGATGGTCACAAACAATACACCAGTATTCAAAATCTTCTATTACAGGTTAAAGTGACGTCGTTCAATGAAGTATTCATCAATCTGGACCACGATGTCCAAATTTCGGGTTAGATCTTTTGGGCTTGGTGAGACTTGTAATAAACTCCTGCCTGTATCGGCCCAATCGGAAGTTTTGATTTCTAATGGCCCAAATAAAATTTGGCTTCTCGGCCTATATTAAAATGATCTTAACACCAAAATTAAACACATTTAAATCTCCAACTGTCGCTTGTTAATTAAACAAAACTTTATCCAAAACTCTAATTAAACAACAACTACTTTTGTACGTAATTAAAAAAAAACAAAATAAAAAATTATCAGACATTAAACCAACAAACCAGCCCAATCCAACGGCCAGGATTGAATCCAGTTTCTTTACGGTGCACCCTCACTCACCTGATGCTCGACTCCCAATTGCGTGCGCATCAGATTAATGATGCTCATGGCTCATGAATGGCACCCACCTGTAAATCTCTGCTCCGACATCTAGCAGCTTCCCTCCGATCGAAAGCTCAGAAAAATTCGAGACCCAGCTTCTCAATGAATCATCAACTCTGACCCCCCAAAGCGTCGATCTTTAATGGCTTTCGCAACCGAATCCGACCCCAAATCCCCAGATTCGTGTCATAAATCCGACAATCCGCCGTCGGAATTCGACCCGTCTCCCTCCTCCTCGCCGACAGCCCAGTTAATCAATCTGAGCATTGAGGAGTTGGAGGCCAAATGCGCGGCGTACGTGAGGAAAGACGCGTACGGGACGATGGGCCTCGGGAAGCTGGGCGTGTGGGAGAAAGTGAAGCTAGGGATTGCGATGGTGAGCCTGGTGCCGCTGCGGGTGGTGCTTTCGATGACGATTCTGGTGGTGTACTACTTGATTTGCCGGGCGTGTACGATGTTCAAGGCGCCGGAGAGAGGTGGGGCGGAGGAGGAGGAGGAGGAGGGGAGTGGTGGGGTGCAGGAGGATTATGCGCATATGGGTGGGTGGAGGAGAGCGGTGGTGGTCGGGACTGGGAGGTTTCTGTCCAGGGCCATTCTGTTCGTTTTCGGGTTTTACTGGATTGATGTGACTGTTGTTGTAAATCAAGATGAGACGGTGGGTAGCTGATTGATTCAAATTCTCAACTCTGTGCTTCTCAGAATTCAATTCCAGTAGCTGCTAGAAATTTTTGCTTGATATAGTTAGCCACGGATCTCTGCCTGTTTGCTTGATTGCAGCTCAAATCTGACACTTTAAGAATGTGAAGAAACTGATTCTTGTCATCTGCATGTTTCATGAAAAGTGTCGGTGTAATCCTTGTCAGGCTTGTAGACTGCTTGTGTCACTGTTTGTTACTTAACTGAAGTATGAGATAAGTGAATCTTTGATTGGTGGCGGCTGTCCGAATTGCATGTGACGAGAGGTAGATTGTAGGAGCTAAGCGTATTATTGTCGTGAGTGTGAGATATATATAGAGTTAGGTCGTTCCAGGTTTTTTGTTTTGGCAGAAAGTCTATATTGAGACCGCTGTTCAGTCTTTGGTTTATTTGTTTTGATGATTTGATCTTGTTTTGATTGATCAGGCCGATACGAGAAACCAAGGTGAGAAGTGTAAGAGGCCTGGAGCGATTATATCTAATCATGTATCGTATTTGGATATACTGTATCATATGTCTTCTGCCTTTCCGAGTTTCGTTGCTAAGGTTCGTGACCTCCATTTTGATTTTGTATATTCTTTTTGACACTTTGTGAAAGTATGGTCTTTGTAATCTTTTGAAGATGAACCTAACATTGGTTCATCCTTGTTCTTGTAGAGATCTGTGGCTAAACTTCCGCTGGTTGGTCTAATCAGGTTGGTTGGTCTTTCCTGTATGTTAATTGCTGTCGTCTTGAACTCATACGATAAATTTACCTTAGTATGAAACGAGCATGGTTTCACAACAAATCCAGCTTATCAAGTTGCCTGTTTATTTGCCAGCAAATGCCTCGGCTGTGTCTTCGTCCAAAGGGAGTCAAAATCATCCAACTTTAAGGGGGTTTCAGGTAAGATTACATGGTGATGGAAATTCGCACACATCCATGCCTCTTTGTTTACTTTTGTAGTTCAAACTGTAAATGTCACTTTTGGCTCAAGAATCGCTATCATTTGCAGGTGTTGTGACTGAAAGAGTGCGCAAAGCTCATCAAAACAAGGATTCTCCGATGATGATGCTTTTCCCAGGTCAGGACCCCGTTACTGCAGTTGATCTGATAATTTACGCTCTGTGACTATGAATCTTTTAGTAGCATCCATTTTATTCCGTCTTATGAGCTAGCAAATTTGGTGAATGCAATTCTTGTGGAATATGTGTACTGTCATCTGCAAAACAATCATCGCTAATTTAGATGTGCGAGATTTTTTTCATCTCTTTACTCCCTTATAAGGAACTCTCTCTGTCCTTTTTTACATGTCACTTAACCGAATTTTTTTGTCCACTTTTACTTGTCACTTAACAATTTTCAATGCGTATTTAATATCAACAACTACCTAAAAACATCAAACATTACTCACTTCTTTATCATAATCAATAAAAAAATCATTCATCACCAGTAATAATCTATCAATTTTACTTTTTGCACGAATTTTTAAAAAAAAAACACCAACCACCCACTCATTAAATTTGTTGAACCGCTAGCATTAACTTCATCTTAATTTACTCAAATTAACCTTAAAACGACATGTATTAGAGGACTGAGGGAGTAGCTTCTTCTGATTTGCTGTCGTTAGAATATGTAGCCTTAGAATTGGGAGCGAAAATTTTGATTTTATACGTATATATACTTCTGCCAATTCAGTAACTTAGTTTAATTATAGTTATTTGTCTTATGTACGACGGTGACTGAAAAGTCGTCTTGCGGATTCCTCAACTCACGATCTTCAATTTCATTCACAGAAGGGACAACTACAAACGGGGACTATCTTCTTCCGTTCAAGACTGGGGCGTTTTTATCCAAAGCCCCAGTATTGCCGGTGATCCTCAGGTATCCTTATCGAAGATTTAGTCCTGCATGGGACACCATCTCAGGGGTAAGCATCACTTGGCTATGCGATAACTTCAGTACTGTTTATGAAGGTCTCAAAACGTGCGGCTGTCAGCTATATATTTGGATTGGATCTCCTAGTCTGATGTCTCCCATTATTGATTTTCCATCTCTTATATTCACAGGCGCGTCATATTTTCCTTCTTTTGTGCCAATTTGTGAACTACATAGAGGTCAAAGAATTGCCTGTCTACTATCCCTCCGAAGAAGAAAAGGAAAATCCAAAACTATACGCGGAAAATGTGCGGAACTTAATGGCCAAAGAGGTACGAGTCACTTATCATCGGTGTTTTAATCGTAATATCTTAACATGGGTCGCCCTATTTCCAGAGATTTTTTTCGAAAATACCCCTTTCGCCCGTTTTATCTATCATATTTCTTGGATTGCTTTCCATTCTATCCTTGCCACATTGGTTTTCTTAAGCAAAACCGCCATTATAAACAATGGGTTGCACACGTTTAGTGAAACCGCTGCAGCTCATTGAATCAGTGTCAATCACAGGGTAATTTGACGCTGTCTGACATCGGACTGGCTGAGAAGCGAGTGTACCATGCCGCTCTAAGTGCCAAATTTGGCTCACCTAGAGTATCAACCAAGGATGATTGATAGTGTAAGAACTGAGAAGACTCAACTCCATAGCAACAACCTCTGGCTTGCTGACAGTCCTCTCGCCTCCGGTTGGGAATCAAGATGTGACATATGAGCAAATGCATCAGTCTATATGAGCTTCTTCATTCCTTCAGCTCAAGTTGTTTACTGGACAGACATTGTTGTTGTAAAGACACAATTGATAAAACTGAAAACAGGAGCAAGAAGACTCTGTAAGTTCATCCATTGATATCATCAGCCCCTCCACTCCAAACTTTACAAGGTTGAACAACCAGGCATGAGAAGCCCATTTTGCAGAATGCCATTTACACCATTTCAACACACAAGCAAAGGCCCTTCCTAACCTTACCAAAACCTGCACATTCAGATTGCTCATCCAATCAACTGAGGGAGCCCTCTCCCCTGTCCTCCAAGCATGGGTCACACTTCTTTCAGCGTGCCATTCGAGGGCCGCTTGAGATCCCACGGCGGTAGGCAGCTTCTGAACCGCGAATGCAACAGCAGGGACGAAGTCTGCAGTTGCCTCTGACGAGTGTAGATTGAAGATAGGCAGCTGAATGGGCTGTTTAGTCTCTTCTTCTCATGGTCGTAAATTTGGTAATCAGGGTCTTCCACCACCGACGCTTTCAACGCTTCGGGGAGTATGCAGTTGCAAGTTGAGCCTGTCATGTTTCAAGACAGAAAATCGAGAATTTCAGGTCAGTAGGACGATGGGAGAAAGTATGAACAGAAAACTGACGGTCACTAGCGGGCAGCTGGTACCTATCTTTGCAAGCCGATTTACCCATTTAGGAATTGGCTTCTCGGTCAGTCTATAACAAGCATCCTTGCAAAAATGGTTGCAGTTTTTTGTGATCAGATGATACGAGTCGCCATTGTAACTTGCAGAGAGTCGCTCCATGAACTCCCTAACCTGGTTTGGGTCCAAGCTCGTCGTACCAATGAGTATCGACTTCCTAAACTTGAAGCCAGGACACTGACGAGGCTCAACCTCAAACACGCCGCTAGTCGGGTAGTCATGGGCTCCGAACGCGTATTCTACACCATAAACTATCAACCCAAGTTCAACTCCATCAGTTATACCACATAGGAAATTTAAGCCCTGAGAAAACAACTGCATGTGTTCGAGCGTACCTTCTACTCCGGAATGGAAGATTCCGAGGCCAGCCCAGTAGACATACCCATTCATGGGAGTCAAGTCATACACATTTAGATACACCGGAGCATTTCCTGGACCAAATGGAGCAGACTTCACTTTCGGAAACAAACGGAAACGCGTGGCGGATTTCCCTCTTAGACAAAGTGGAACGATCTTCCTCCATCCCTTCTTTGATCCCAGTTTCATTTTTCGTCAATTACAGAGAAAGGCAGGCAGCTTTTAAGCCATGGCTTGGACCTGCCCACAAGTTGAAATTAGAGAACAGACCCTGTTACAAACGAAGAGTATCTGCCGTGGAAACACTTATACATGAAGTACCATACCACTGAGGTATTAAATCCGAATACTAAAACTGATCTCATTTAACCAGTTCCGAACTGAAATCAGATAAGACCGGGCTGGAGTACAGATGAGTGAAGACGAGAAGTACCATGGCCCAACTTATATGCAGCTCATGCTCGGCAGAACTAAATACTAAAAGAAAAGTAAAACCTGCAAATACTGGAAATAAAACATACTAAGCTTAAATGTGGGATTTAGGGTTCATTCCCACTTGATTTTTTTTCATATTATCCTTTCCGCAGTTCGGAACCGCAAAAAGATCTATGATTTTTTGCATTTCGCAGCTGTGAAAATCACATGAAGCTTTTCGCCGTTCGAATCTGCGAAGAGTATAAAGATTTTCCCATTTGAGAACTGCGAAAATCAGAAGTTGAAAAGGGTGAATCGGGCGAAGGCGATATGATATTTTTAGGATTCCAATTTTTGCATTTGGGATCTGCAAAAATCAGAGTGATTTTCACATATCTGAATTGCGAAAAGAATAATGCGAGACAAAGAAAAAACAAACGGGAATGCACAAATAATAGGGAACGAAACAAAAGAAAATAGACGATACAAAATCTAAATGTGGTTGTCATCTTAGCATTTCAACGCTTTCAAAATAACTTGCATAGGGCAAGATGGAGCCCCAAACTGAGAACATATTCTAAATTCACATCAAAAGTAGGCCTGGATGCTATTCCAATTTCGAGAAGCATAACGGCATATGGAAACCAAAACAGAGATTCTGAGGCATCTGCAATAGGTGCGTATTCACTTGACTTCAACTATGGATACTAAAACCAGGGCAAGATGCTAATTTCAATTGGCTGAAAACTCATGAAAATAGCCAACAATTTAACCCTGAAGGAACAAATCTAGCAGGGAGTAGTGTGGATCTTGTTAGGTATAACTCATATACCGGATAGAAGAGTTACTACATATTCTCCGCAATTGTAACCTAATTAGTGATACTCTCTATAAAAAGCAGCAGCTAATGGGTGACGAATCTCGTTAAATTCTTGTGTTCTTTACTATTTTTTGACAGATTTTTCAACAGATCGTATTCATAGTCAACTGAAGCCCAATTTATCTGCCGGGGTCCTGGGGATCCCTAAAACCTAATGCACCAAAGAAACCCAAAGATCTGAATCTACCTTAAAAATCAGATTTTTCCAGCCCCAGTTTCTTAGAGCCCTCCAAGTTCACAACTTTTCACAGAATCACTGCAGAATAAAACTCACCCAGAAACCGATTCCGACCAGAGGTCAACAAACAAGTCACAAACTGCAAACTCCATCATAACAGCAAACACAGACGCCATCAAAAGAGCAAGATCAAGCACCTTCAGGGACTAACAGTAACAGATTGGAAATTTATTGAGCAAGAAAAGAATGCAGAAACCCAAAATCAATATGAAACAAAAAAGGGTTGCATCAAACCAACCTTTGCGTTGCTGGGGCAGATCAGTCGTACTGGCATTGACTCCACTCCCTCTCTCTCTCTCTCTCTGACCAACAACGGCTAATTTAGCGAACTCCGGAACCCAACAAAATCTGAGGAAGGGGAAAAAGAGAGATGCGAGAAAAGAGAGGGCATAAAAAACTTTCGAAAATTGAAATCCAAACCCTCCACCAATTCTTGCGGTGGACAGCACAGCACTGTTCTACTCTACGCTACTGCTGCTGCTGCTGGCGTGTATGCGATTCTGTATCATTCAAATCGACATCGCGATCAAAAAAGTAACGATTTTTACAAATGGGGTTTGAAAGAGAGATCGTGGGGTTGTGAATTAAGCGGCTAACAGGGTGGGGGCATGTGCTTCTGCTTCCTCACTAACCATTGCCAACCTTATTTAAGTTTATGAATTTTTCTTTCTTCCATTCTTTAATTTGAAGATGGGTTTGCTTAATGCGCTTCATAAATGTGTCACTTCCTAACTTTTCATATGTTTAAGCAATGAAGTACAAAAGATGCATTGATTAAAGGAATGATAATGGATTGATTAGAGAATGATTTATTATGAGGGATGTGATTGTTTGGTGTTTGTATTGTAGTATTTGGTGAATAGTTGGGTTTGGATTGTCTTATATTGATATGGACTATATTCTATTTAAACGATAAATTTTTGGATGGACACGGTCTACATGAATTTTGGATCATTAATGTTAAATCAGACACTTTTATCACTCAAATAACGCGCTGAAAATTTAAAAATATTCAAAATCAATAATGACAAATTATCACATGTCATTTTGATTTTTTAATACAATACGTGGAGGCTTTAAACAGACGTGCCCACCGGCTCATCATCAGAGACTGAGTTGGTTTTAGTAAGAGCGTGTTTGGCTTAGGGAAAATTTGATGGCAAAGAAAATTTGTGAAAAAAATGAGACGGAAAGTTTATAGAAAAATTAGATAGAAAATATTATAGAGAATTTGTTTAAAATAAAGAATGTTTTAACTTTTCATCATCATTTTTCTTCCATAATCAAACAAAAAAAATAGAATAAATTCTATGGGGGAATTCTCTTTTCCTCAAATTTTCTTTTCCACCGAATTTTTTCTAAACCAAACAAACCCTGAGAGAATGAAAATTTTTGAAGGATTTTGTAATATGATTTGTGCTGTCCATTATATTACAAGTAAAAGATAGAGAAGAACTTGGAGTTTAAGGAAACCATTTTAAATTCTTTATAACCCCAATCTCAAATTTTTTGAAGGATTTAGTAATATGATTTGTGCTGTCCATTTTAAATTTATTACAAATCTTTGTAACATCATGCATCCTTGGTGTCGATAGGAAACGGCACATTATATGCGACGGTCCCCACTTGTTGTAGCATTTGAAACCAATGGCGGATCCACCTGTGGCAGTCGCTCCCGAATCTCATTTAAATTATTTTTATCTATGATAAAATATATATATATATATATAATAAATTTATATGCACAATTTTAATTAAATTTTTAATTTTGTCATTTCGAATTCAATTTAAAATTTATATGCATAAATAAATTATTAATTATTACTGAAAACAATCTAAAAAGTAGAATAATCCTTTTAGAAAATTATCAAAAATGTGTATTGTTGGGAAAAAAATAATCATGTTGTGCTTGTGCATCATAGTCGTACTTTAATTTTCTCTATTCTCTTCATTTTCCTCCCAGCTATTTGATGGCCATTAAACTCAATACTGAGGCAGGCCTGAGTTAGGTTTGGTTTCATGTCAAGTGCAGCAATCAATGCCTTCACAGTCACAGTGGTTGTTCTCTCACGTGGTGATCTAAAATCCAGGGTTTGACAAAGGTGAAGCACAAAACAAACCCATGAGCCATAAAAGCAAAGGTTTTGTGGCGATGTCCTTCACCAGACAAACAAAACTTCACAGGAGACATCGAAGCAGATACAAGAAGCCTCTCAAACACATTACATCAAACAACCAACTTACAAACCCTGTCGTTTGGCACACTATAATTTGATGTACGCTTATAGTACAACGTAATCTATATCAACATGTATACATGGACGAGCAGAAGGATGTGTATGCGTGTCATTTACGTGAAATGTTGTGTATGTGCGCCTTCAATGAGAAAAGAAATCTCATCTTTGTTCTTGGGAGATTCGACGAATAACCAACTGGGAATGATCCAGATATGTAATCATAACGAAGTTAGTGCGTTGAAATGGTTCCATGACTCCTGTATCGCCTAAGAAGTGTTAGGATTTGATGACTGAAAGTATTAATTCGTTTTAGCTGTTGAGGGGTGTAGAATACCTGCAATATGTCAAAGACCTTCTCTGCTATATATTTCTGATGCTCAGCTGCACCCTTCTGCTGTAACTTATCAGGGTGCAGACACAGTAAAGCTCTTTGATATGTTCTCTTTACTTGATTTGCTTCGATTATGTCCATGAGAGCCACTGGCTTCCAGCCACTCCCAGGCCAGAGAACCTGTTAGTAGGAAGGTAAGACAAGTGATGAGTTGAGCAGAAACATTGTACTTCAAGCTACAGATTCACATGTGAAAAAAGCTGGTGTGTGCTTACATGTTGCAAAGTGGATAGCAGTGACCGAATATTTCCTTCCTTTCCTCTCGACCATTGTCGGATTTTAGCATCCGAATCCTGCAGTGTGATTAGTTTTTCATTCACAGACCTCGGAATTACAATACAAGCAATATGCATTGTGGGGTTTGCAAATTGCAAAGGTGCTGAGCACTCCTCACCTGTAATATTTGTTGATATTCGTCCATTGGAGACATATTGCTCAGTTCTTCGGTCAATTCTTTGATCTATATTCCAAAAAAGAAAAAATAGTGTTCATATAAGAATCTGAAAATACTTGTGAGATGCTATAACTTACTTGAACTATGTGATTTTTGAGTGAAACTAATTGCTATGTAAAGCTCGTACTAATATATTTTAGGTCTGGGTTGATGACAGCGTCATAAAAAATAATTCAGCCACCAATGCATAAGAAACATTTAAGCAAACAAAGGATGCATACCACAAATGCGTCTAGTGGATCAAATAGAGATTCATTTGCATCCTGATAAATATCAGGAAGTGGCCCTGAGGAGCAAAGAAGACAGTAGAATTATGATACGCTAAACTCTAACGCACGGGCTGCAATGATGATATGTAGCAGAACTAACCAGTTCGTGGTGAAGAGGCATCCTTGTGCCTAAACGGTGTATCCTTGTGAACAGGAGTGCTTGGTTCTTTAAGAGGGTCGTGTTTCTCCGGTTTTCTCGACCCATCTACCTGAGAATGGAAGCAGTAATTAGAGTGTTTTGTATGAAGTAATAAGATTGGTAAATATCCTTTAATGTAGAAGACCTTTTGAGACATATTTGGAGGCTCTATCTTATTGTCCACTTTAAAAGTGTTGCTTGGAGGGATCTTCCTGCTTTCCTTTGCTGAATTATTTTGGTGACTTTCCTTTTTGCGCTCTGCAATAATAGCGGCTTGTACTGCTAAGTTCGTATCTGTAACAGTGTCAGCTTTTTGAGGCGTGAACTTCTTCTTCGCCTTTGGTGAATCCGTTGTCACTTTGGTTGGAGGTGTTATTTTCTTGTCTATAATTGCAGGCCCAAATGTTTCTTTCTTCTTCTTATCAGCAGTAAGAGCAGCTGACGGCTTTATATCTCTGTCCAGCTCACGGTCAGTGCTGTGAGGCGTGACTTTCTGGTCCTTCAGTGGCACTATATTCTTCTCCATTTTGGTGGAAGCCTTTGGAGACATTTTCATTTTCTCTAATACAGAAGACATGGTTTCAGGTATAATTTTCTTATCCATCTTAAGAGCAGCACTTGCAGATTCGAACTTCTTATCCAATTTGGGTTTTGACAAGTCTTTCCCAGCTTTGTTTGCGCTACCAGTTACACCAACCTCTGCTTTAATAGTAGTGCCTTTGTCTTTCCTTTCTGAGCTTTGACTCTGAGTTTCAGCATCCATCTTTGGCTTGGAGAAACTATCTGGGTTAAACATCTCTACGAATTCCTTAACCTTTTCCTTGACCCTCTTTCTTCGGCTACTGTCACCAGGACTCGATGGGACACTTGTCTTGTCCACATCGGAGTTAGAATCTGAAGCGGCACCTTTACCATCTTGTTTCTTAATATAACTTCCGAAATTAGCAAATCTTGAAAAGATAGTCGTGCCTTTTGGCTTCCCTCCAACCTCAGTAGTCGTCAGGCTCTCAGCTGCAAATGGCATAAGGCCTTAGAATAAGAAAAAGAAAACAAGGATATGGAAATTTGAAATAAGAAATGTGAATCCAAAACCTTGTCTCTCATTTTCATTGATTGCAGAAGTCAGACCCGACTTCTGATTCTCTTTATCTTCATCCTCCTGAATTCCAAGTACCATTAAATCTGAAACTGTACGTGATTTATTGCGTGCTCTGATCTCATGATAGTTGCAATCATCTGAATCAGCGTCTGCAATGTTTTTAGAGCTGATGAGAGGGTCTGCTACACCACTAGTAACTTTTTTTGTTTCCTCCATGATTGGGTTCAGATCGTCATTCAGAACACCTTCACTCTTCATTGCAGGGGTCGATTCATTGCCTTTCTCCTCTGTAATTGCTCTTAAGGATTTACTACTGTTCAACTCAATGTCACTCACAGGGGCTAATCCATCAGCTGCAAGGTTCACTGCAGCTTGTTCAAGCTCACCATTGACTTCTAGTTTACCATCACTGTTCAAGGACTTCCCATTACTCTTATCTCTCAGCCTAAAGTTAACTCCACCTCTGATAGGTATCATGGGCGGTGCTCCTTTGCTTGCCCATTTATATATTGAAAAATGAAACTGGCCGCTATTGAGAAGACTATCACCAATGGTTGAACTGTGCTTCACAATTCCTTCTCCGTCACCTTTCTCATTTTTCGTGACCTTAACTGATCCATCGTTCGCAAAGGAGAATTCAACAGACAGAGGACTTTGGCGATAAAATAGTTGCGCTTCATTTGTCAAGTCACCTTGACTCTGGCTACCCTGTCTTGAAAGCCTGGATGATTGTGCAGTTGGCGAGGATGAATAATTATCCCTGCTTCTTCGCGGGCTACGGCCAACAGATGTAAACACAGGAACCTCCATTCCCTTACCCAATTTGGCAGGAATACTGCAACAAACAAAAATCATGTCAGCATGAGACATGAAGTGCCCACAGTGCACAAAATCTACCGATATAGTCAGCAAATTCATAATCAATCACTCTAACTCCACATTCGAAGCAACCCAAAACACAGGTATATTTATCAAGAATCCAACATCGACTTCCTCAACTCAAGCGGCTGGTATCTTCCAAAACAGACAATATCTATCAGGTATTACCAAAACCCATCTATCCATTTCTGGTCTCCAACAGCAATGAGATGCCACAAACATATCACTGTAACTTCATTCAACCATTTGCAATCTAACAGATATTAGAAATGGAGAAACACATCTGATACTGCAGGATGATGCTAGACAAGAAACTTCTAAAAGTCTGTAGATGGCAAGAGATGGAGCACGAACCTGGACTGGAGACCAAAAGCACCATCGGCCGGCACTGACGACGAGTAATAATCCCTCTCCGCCCTTCTGGGCGTCGACTCACCGCTACCATCGCCTCTGAAAATATCATCAAAGAAATCATCACTCGTCTTCCTTCTCGGCGCTCCTTCCCCACTCGCTTCCCCGAACACCGGCTTCTCCCCAAACCCTAATCCACTCCACGGACTCCTCCTCGCCACCATCCCCGCCGCCGCCTCATCACTCCCTCGCCTCCCCAGCCCCTCGTCCGCCCCTCCCCCGCCCTCGCTGTTCAAGCTATACCTCCGCTCCTGAATCGAAACCCGCCTCGGCGGCCCGCCGAACACGTCGTGGAAGTCCACCACCGCGTCGCTGAACGACGACGACGACTTGGACGAGGAGCCGCCGGGATCCTCCGCGAACGACATCATCGGACTGTAGCCCAGCAGCACGCTCTCCCTGTTCGAAAACCGCTCCATTTTTCAAACTCGCTAATCTGGCGGGAATCTGAATTCTGCTCAAAACTCGATCATCGAGCTCCGTAAATGGATCGAAACCACCGCCGGAGGATCGGGTTTCAGAAAGTAACGAGTCCGCTGCGGAGATAGAGATGGAAAGCTTAAGCAATTTGGGAGAGAAACATCGAGGAAGACGACAAAGGAAATCTGAGTGGGGTTGACAAACTGATACCACAGAACGCTCTGAGACGAGAATCTGGCAATGCTGCGGATGAATTTGGATAAGGAAGCGTGGCTAAAACGACACCGTATCGGAGCTTCGATTGTGATTTATATCCCATTATAACGACATAATCCCAATCGCTCGTGTGGACTCTCTCCAAAACGACGTCGTTTTATATTATTTTCATTAATATTTTTTTATTTTTTAAATAAAATAAATAATTAGAAAAATTAGAAATAAATTTAAAAATTTATTTTAAAAGAAAAATCCAAATAAAAATATAATTTATTTTCACTCATGAACATATTATCAAATATGATAAACATAACAGCTCATCTCATGAACATATTATCAAATTTGATAAACATAATAGCTAATCTATAAACATATTGATCCATATGATGAATTAAGCATCCAATGAATATAGTTAAAATTAAATGAACATTAATATAAATATTAAATTTATTTAATAAATTTTTATAAATCAAGATAATATATTTTTTTAATTTTTTTAATTTTTCTAATATTTTTAGATTTATTATTTATTTGAAAGAGAAAGAAATATCTTAATAAAAATAAATCAAACTATGTCGTTTTAAAGACAAAGCATCCAAAAATTTGGGCCTCGCATCGTAGCTACGTGTCGATGGCTGGTAATAGACACACAGAAACTTGGGTAAAATCAACTTAGGCTGAATTAGGCAATGGAGTTTGACCTTTGAATATAACATGCACACGTTATATTGAAAATTGAAAATTAGCTTGGATTACGCGCGAAATTAAAATTTGAACTAAATTACAATTATATAAATTTTATTTTTTTCTTTTAATATATATAAAAATATTTTAGGTTGAATTTGGTGGGGACGAACTTTACTACCCTTTCAAGTGACTCCGCATCTGCTACATGTAAGCATATAAATTTTAGAGATAAAATTCAAAATGGGTTCTGCACTATCATCATTGACTAATTGCATTCCGAACTATCACGATTTCCAGAAAATAGTGCGATATGTAAAAAAAATTAGATTGATTTTCTAAAATAAAATTTATCATTATATTCTTAAATTAATATTATTATAATACTTAAATTTGTGTGCAAAAATTAAATCGTATTGGTTATCAAAATAAATAACAACATTTGCGCACGTAAAGAAAATGACGTCTTTTCATACTCAATTATCCATAATTCTAAATAAATTTAATAAGATAAATATATTTAAGAAATCAAACAAACTGATCTTAAGAATCATCCAAAATCATTCCAATTTTTTTACCATTGCAACCTTTTTAGAAATCGTGACAGTTCACCGCAATTGGATAGCGGTGATAGTGTTGAACCCATTTTGGGTTTTTTCCTAAATTTTATATTTGAAAGATAAAAATGACACCGTTTAATTTCAGGAATAAATTTTTTTATATTTTAGTCTTTCTAATTTTTTTTAGGGTTTTTTCCTTTTTGTGTTCTTTAGAATTTAGAATTTTATGATTGTTTTAGGTTATGAAACCGTTATTTATTAGAGTTTTATAAAACATTCTAAAAATTTTATAAATATGAAATTTTAAAATTCAACCATTTTAAAAATCTAAAATATTAAAAGTTTTAAAACATAAAATTTTAAAAAACGACATCATTTTAACCAATAAATACGTAAATTATACAAACATATATAACCATCAAGCCCCATTAATAATGACATGATTTTGTCTTCCTTTGGGACGTTTTTGATGTGATTTTTTTTTCTGGGTTTTCAATTATATTGAATACTTGTGGCCGTGGTTGAGTTAGAACTGTGTCGTTTGATTGGAGATGAGTGACAGACTGACAGCTGTGTTGTTTGGTGATGATTGGAGTCAGAGATCAGCCAAAAATGGCATTGGTTACTATTTGAACCAAGCACAGAGACGCGATGAGGTCAAGTCTGTTCGGATTTGAAATACATTATCAATCGATAGCAGACAAGAATTAGGAGATGAGGTTTTTTTTTCTTCTGTCCACGTACAGTAATTTGATTGGTAGACATAGTCAGAAACAATACAAATTTTAAGGCATTTTTAATCATAAACCTTAAAAGTATATTTATGTACGCATTTTTAATTTTAAAACGCTGTAAAAATTTAGCTCAATTTAATTTTAAAATATCATAATCATCATACGGCGTTTACAACTTACAAACGCCATATAAAATGCATCTTATAGTCTAATACGGCTTTTTTAACCATAAAACGCCGTATAAAGTTTAAGTTTTATACAGCGTTTTATATTTACAAACGCCGTATATTTTTCATGAAGCGCATCATCTGTGTGAAACGGTATCATGTCAGAGGAGCATAAACGTTCATCCACAATGAAACTTCATGCCAGATAAGCTTCATACTCTTTCATAAACCTCTCTCATGAACCTCCGTTAAAGATGCCCTTAGGAGTTGGGCAAGCTGTCCCAAATTGACTTGTAAATAAATACATTTCGAGGAACTTTGTGTTAATCACGTAACAGCTTCAAAATTAAAAATGATCTCCGCTTACTTAATTATATTCTGAATTATTTGAGAGGTTAAACTTTAATAATTTTATAAAAGAAAATTTACAGTTACAAATAGGGATGTAACATCAAACCATAAAATTAATAAGTCAAATTGAATCGAAAATCAAATGGTTTGATTCGGTTTTATAAAGCAATTACGTGATTGAAGTTACTATTGGAAAAAACCAACTCATTTGGTTTGAAAAATTTGAAAATCGATGAATAGTGATACAGTTTGGTTTTTCAAGATCAAACCGAATGGAACAGTTACGCAAATTAATAGTATAAGAAAAATTAAACGTGTGCCCTCAAACTTTGTTATGGCACAAGTCATTTTGTTAGCAAACTAAATGATAATACTTTGTTTACATAATAAAATGACATCGTCCATACTCAACAATTATAATTTTAAACGAATTTAATATGAATAATTACATTCCATTAATCAAATCAAATTAATCTTAAATGATATAGTAAATTAAGCCTTTTTTTTTTCTGCATCTATTCAATTCGAACCGTAATTAAAAACACCACACAGGTGGTAACAAAAACCCCTTTTATTATTTTTTTCTAAATAAAAATAATAATTTTTCATTTTAGTTTTTCAGATAGTCACAGATTCGTTGCCATTCTTCATCACATAGAGATACTACCAGCTAGCTGCATGCAAAGATTCAAATCTGAATATGAGAGACTTTGAGCATCATTAACAGAATCAGCAAATGTAAAAATGCAAGCATCTTGCTAATGGCTATGAAAATTTCCAGAAAAAAATCAGCAAGCAGCATAGAGTAAAACGAGGGTCAGTAACTGATCGTATGTATTCCCTTACCTGACGGAAGCGAACTGCCGAAGAAGATGATGAGGCTTTGATCACTCGGAACCATCTGGGAATGGACTCAGGGCGTCTTGTTTGCCGTTGACATAGAATTCCACCACTGCAAGCATCCTGGGAAGTTTATCAGGGTGGTAGTTTACATGGACGATGACCGGCTTCAGCTTCTTCAGTTTGGCGTCTTTCCTGACCGTCTTGAACAGGACTTTACTGTTCATGAACATGTACATGTCCATGGTCCGCCTTGAAGCGTGGAGGCCGGTGTACCCAGGGTGCGACGGGTAAAACAGCTCCTCGTTGAAAACCGCCTGGTCCCACGCTTTCTCATGTGCGAGCCTGTCAGCCACGCGGTCGAGCAGCTCGATGGAAGGTATGGTGGGCCGGATGTAAAAGAAGCCGGAGTTGTACACCCAGATCCTCATCGTGTGCGCGAACCTGGCCCAACCCATGGCAGGCTCGTCGAAAACATCATTGTATCCGTACGCTGTCATGTTGCTGTGGCCGTCGGACATTGATTCCACATCCGAATCCCGGTAAAGATGATCGAACGGATTCTGCAAGTACACAATGTCGACGTCTGAGAGCAGCACGCTGTACCCCAGCTGCAAAAACTCCCTCAAAATCCGGAACTTGAGTCCAGACACGGCGTGGTTGCCTCCTGTCTTAGCAACTGAATCCACGTTCTCATCCGGGTCTCTTTTATAAACCGGCACATTCTTCTCCTTGCAGAAACTTTCAATCTCGTCGTCCAAAGCCACAACCAGGTAGTTCGGAATCCCTACCCGCTTAATATTCGTGAACCAGACCTCCAGCATCTGCTTAACATTGGAGTTTGCAAGCGCTACAATGATCTCTTTTCTAACCGCAACCGAATCCAACAACTTGGCCAGTCGAGGGTTGACAGACTCATCAGGTAGCACCGTCGGATTGGTTCGTAAACTCTTCACCATACCGAAAGGACCAGCCTTGTGCTGTTCACCCAACACCAAAAATTGCTTCTGCGCATTGTCCTTCCCTTGCTCGGCCAATCTCAGTTTTTCAGTCAGCTCCCTGATCTCCTTCTTCAGCTCGGAATTCTTCTCCGACAGTGCCACAAATTCCGCCTTCAGCATCTTCACCCGCTCCGACGATTCACATTCTGAAGAACCAACCTGAACAGAATAAAAGTAACGTAAAACAATCAAACATCGGATTCAACTCAATCCACCAGAGCTGTAATGCTCCCACTACTTATCATTTTGCTTCGACAAGACTATCCATAAAATCCAGAATGTTATCTATCGTCGAAGCTTCAGATAACCGCTACACAACACGTTCTGATTCGATTTTCATTACTTAAATTAGCCAACTTTCTGGTGCTCGTAAGACAAACATACGCTGACAAACTAGACGGTTAAACATCAACTGAAACTATGATCTAATAATCTGCAGCTTCAAATCTGTGCATCCGAATTCCTGATGCTAGAAATCAAGAACTGAATAAACTACGTCATATATAGGCAGTGAGGTGCAGTGTTCAGAGGTTGAAATTGACCAGCAAGATCCCAATTTTGGTCAACGCACTGCTATCAAAACCACATTCAGAAACACAAAAAATCCCCATTTTGCAGCATTTCAAAAAACCCTAATTTCAATTTCTACCGTAATTCGAAACCCCAATTTCAATGCAGACACAAATAGTACCAATGAGCACCAAACCTGAGCTCCATATTTCGACACGGCGCGACGCTCGACGTCCGGATCGGACTTGAACAGTCCGTGAGGGTACAGCCACGCGAACACGCAGCCGAGAAGAACCCCAAGAGCGACAGCTCCCATGATCCTCGATCGGAGTGATGTCTGGGCGCCGCCGCGCGTGGCCGAACGAACTGCCATGGCCCGAGGTCGGAAGACGCAAAGACGAGTTCGGATTCAGCTGGCTACTGCGGCGTCAGTTGGGTTGCTGGGAGCTGTAGCGCATCGTGCACCGAGACGGAATCGGACATGGATCGAGCTGTGAAGGTTTTTGTTGATGTTTTGGATTTTGATTTTTACATGTTTGACGTTGACCAAATGATTTTTTTATTCATTAAAATGCAATTTAATAATATATACTCAGTATATGGTAGAGACAAAAGAACGACGCCGTTTAGTTCATATCTCTAGCTATAATCAATTTCAGCAAGTTCATATCTCTAGCTATAATCAATTTCAGCAGAAGAGGACACCATCATCATCAACCACGCATCAATTTTATCAATGAATAAATAGCTGGAAAAGATTGTGTTGATAAATTATTAGCCTGGCCAAGTCCATAAAAAAAATATCATGTGATTTTTGACAAGTCGTATGTTGCGTTGAAAAATAAAAATAAAAATTAATGATAAATCGACACGTGACACTTTAACTTTTCAACACGTCACATATGTTGTTTACTGACACAGTCCAAGTACTGTGTACACTAAAGAATAACTCCTGAATACTAGTAGTAGTTAAATATTACAAATGTGTAATGAATTTACGTATTGGACAGAAACAAGATAGAGTGCGAGAAGTAGCTGATTACAGAGTAACAAATAGAGCTTAGAATTAAACGAAAAATGAGATGCATTGATCTCTTGAGAATGTTATCCGATGCAGCAGGTATCAATGCGATTGAAGCACCACGGACTTGGATACGCCTCTCAGAATCAGCACAGGTACCTGAAAGGGACAACAGTAGAGAGAAATGAGTAAACAATGCGGATAAAAGATTACTTGCGAAATCTGGAAAAGCTGAACTCTTTATATCCAGCGACATATGGTTGGAACATGGATATTTCAATGTTACTAAACAATCTATGTGTCTTGGGAAGGAGAGAAAACTGAGACATGAAAAGATTCCCAGGCCGGATTCGAAAGAGACGACATTCCAGGAGGTTTAAGAATAGTTCAGATATACTAGAAGATGAAAACGCCTGCTTTAAGTATAGTTTCTTGCTCGTTTCAGGATTCTTAGAATCACAATGAAATACATTGGGTCTCTCACAGCTACCGACTGCAGATGCTTAAGTTCCACGGATACGGATACGAATACGGAAAACGTGAATTTCAACATAATTAGTAAACGGGTACAGCATACAAATGGTTACTAAATTCCTTAAATTTTTACTTGATACTTATGAAATATACAAATAATTAGTTGTTATGAGCAAAAATGGGATATAAATATTATAGTTCTTATACATAGACATCTAACAAAGATTTCTAAACAAAATTTTTAAGGTTTTTCAAACATACAATTAGTACTTTTAAGCCGCCAATGTCATAAATTTTTTCAAGTTTCTGGAATTTTCATTCTGGAAACGGGTACAGGGTACAAAACACTCTCGGAGTTTCTGTGCAACATAATGAACTATCAAAACTCACTTTCTAATACCGCCAGCCCACTTTTCAGCTCAAAATGTTCACGAGTTGAATTATAGTGAAAAATATTACCTGGTGTAGAACTCGGTTGCATATCGCGAGCCATTGTAGAAAACAAACCACATCAACACAAGAACCAGGGTATCTATCAGATCTTAAGGAACAACCCGAGTTGCCAAATCCAAAAACGTTGAGCCGCATTTCCTCATTAAAGAAAAACATATCGGCACCTAGAACATTATATTGCTAAAAACTAAAACATCTGCTCGCTTTCTCTTTCTGATGATCGATTCCCAACTCATGAACAAGCGATTAAAAATTTTCAAAGCTACCAGTGAGTTAAGGATTGCTTCAAGTCTCAGTGTAATGGTACACATCTATTGCCAGAAAACCTGACAATCTTAAGGACATAAAGGCCTCTCAAGTTTCTAACTTTACTGAATAAGCAATGATCAGTTCACAAGAACAAACTGAAAAACACATACCCAGAATCCATAAATCAATATCTCAACAAGGCAATCCATGAGATGATAACAATGAACCTGAAATGAACATAAAAACCTAATTCTGGACTAGGATAAATTCACCATTCAACAAGTATGCAAATTCTGACTCTATCTTATTCAACAAAATCAACCAGAAAATGAACCGTCGGAAATACAGATTGAGAAGGATACTGAAGAGGTAGCGCTCCCATGGATCCAACATGAAAAGCCCAAAAGTGACGTTGTACAAGTAGATCTTGCGCTGAATCCAGTTCATAGCTTCTGAGATCTGGAGATGCGATGAGAAGGATTGGGAGGGCTGGAAGCGAATCAGGTCGTTGTTGAGGATCAGTGGAGAAGCTTGCCGGCGGCTGGATCGGTGATGTTTGGAGCTTTGAAAGATCTGCTAGAAGATGATGGTGTACAAGGTTGTGTTGGAATTTGATTTCTGGGTCACGCACATGACTTTCCAACCTTATTCGGGTCGGGTCGAAACGACCAGTCTAGCCCAATCAATTACGGAAAAGTATAAAATGATATCAAATTGTAAACATTTGGAAATCATAATAACATGGCCTTTAAATCATTTTTTTAGCAATTTTTTTAATGGCTAGAGATTGTATATTTTTCTGTGTTAAACATGGAGTATTAGATAACACTTCAATCACCAAACTAACACTCATGGTCTCGAATTCTGTATTCATATGTGAAAATGACAGAGTTCAGAATTAAACATGCATGCAGGTATCAAATGTGTAGTTTACACTTGAGAGGACTTGAGGCAGCCACAAGGAAACATGAAGAATACAAATGAACATTTTTTTCACTAATATTTGACCAGAAATTCAATACGCAGTGAGGACTGAGGACTTTATTGATAAGTTGAGGAGCACTAGAAGCTCCACAAATACTGTTTTACAGGATGAAAGCAAGGTGCATTAGGCTTTAGGGCCCGTTCCAGCTTTGGCAAGCTGTTCCAACACGCTAGAGATTTGTTGCTCGGTCAGGCCGTCCAAGCGAATGCCCTTTTCCACGCCCAAATCTGTCAGGAGAAATTGTAAGTGAGAATGAAAATGTGACGCGACAGAAACTAAATATGCAGCAAGAAAATAAATGGGCTGGGCAGTGTACAGAATATAACTGTCTGTGCGAGACAACAAAATTGAGTCTTAAGAAGCAAATGAATTTCATTTTGTTTTTCTTGATTTGATCAGAGGTGGAAAATATCAAGGCAAGAACATTAATACTCTGTAAATGCACCAAACATCCATTTTCCACTCAATTCTTTTCCCCTCATTTTCCATGTAAACCAAAGATGGAACTCTTCTTATTTTCCTCGCATTTTTCTTTCCCTTCGACTTTTATGAACCAGACAGATCAATTGAGTGACTATTGTACTTGTACAAAAGAATCTGTTTGTTTTAGAAAAAAACTAGAGGGGAAGGAATATAATGGGGGAAATGAATTCCCCATGATTTCTATCGTGTTGTTCTCTTGAATGATTAGGGGTAGAAAATTGCAAGGAAAGTATCAAAACATTAATTAATTATACTAAAGTTTCATTCTAATTTTTCATATAATTTTCTTTCCCCATAACTTCACCTAAACCAAACACAGAACTCCTTTTTTTCCTCACATTTTCCTTTCCCCTCTCATTTGCCCTAAACCTAACAGGAACAAAGAGTATATGTGAATCTTAAATATAACTATCAGAAGCCTGTAAAGAGAATTCCAATTTTATTTACAAAAATACATGAAGTCATAGTTGAAGATTATTTATTGGATTGACATGGGAGCTAAAATGGGGCTTTCTTGAAAGCAAGAGAAGGCGCAGACTTCTAACATGAGAAACCTTAGATAACGCCACAGAATCAATTGCATAATTAAGCCATGACACAAGGTAGGATTTAACAACAGCATGTTAAATGTTCATGATCATGACCTAGTATGATCTCTATGCTGCGCAAAAAAAAAAACATTGAGCACAGTCCAAACTAGAGAAAAATATTTTAGATTTTGAAAATGGATGGTAAAGAAGAGACAAAAACCTTCGAATAGCTGGTGCGGGTAAGAATTTCAACCAGCTCATCCCTACCACTTAATATGCGCTAGCACCAAAGCAAAGAAAGAAGGCAATATTCCCAGGTAAATTCTAAGGAAGCTAGGAGGTCTCCCTGTTATTTGAATCTAGACCGAGTCTGAGTTTGAATGGCTCTATACTGTTGGGGACCTGCCTATCCACCTGCCCGCCTATATACCCATCGAAGGGCTGGCACTATCGAACTCAGTTACTTATAAAAAAGCACCGCTCTCACCTTGTGTGTTGGCCCAAGCGACAATACTCACTTCGAACCCTCGACTATATTTGAATCACTAATATAACCAAGGATGAGATAGTTTAGGCAATTTTAACAGATATCCACTTTTCGCGTGACACTTTCAACAACAACAAAAAGGTAACAGCAGTCTCCTAACAACTAAGAATTTTACTAATCCTTCGCTCGCATCAAAAGATTTCACAGCTACTTTAAACCACATAAAATAATTGGTTCAAAAAAATAATGCCAAAACCAAACGAGCATTACAACATCAATCAAAAACAAGAAATAGACCTGATACATCCATAATTTCCACACATGAGGCTCCAATTATCTACACATCTTAATACCTTTTAGCAAAACATCATGCCACAAATGAAGCGCAATATCCCATTATTTAACATTAGTCACATTTTAAGCCATTTTTCTAATTATTGCAGCATAATCCCCAAACACTCAGAACCCTATTTTTTCTGATGCATAACACGACACCCTAAGGGTGTGTTTGGTTTAGGGAAAGTTTCATGGAAAGGAAAATTGGATGGAAAATAGAATGGAAACTAAATCCTTCATGGAATCCATTTCATTTTTCACTTGTTTGCTTAACATGGAAAATTTACAGGAAAATGTCATTTCCTAGTGTTATTAATCAAAATTTTCCATGAAATTTTCCATCAGATTTTTTTTCCATGAAATTTTCCATCTGAACCAAACAAAGAATTTCTCTAACTTTCCACCTAATTTTCCTTTCCATGAAACTTTCTCTAAACCAAACACAGCCTAAATAAACAAACATCTGATTGTTTATGAGAAAGCCTGACGTCCAATGAGCTAAAAAAAACTCCAAAGTCCCACAAAATATAATTATCATTTTTCATTTCAAAATTGATGCATTTTCATTGCTGTTGACTGATAAATCTCAAAACCACCAGTTTCAATGATAAGCCAAAAAAAGGTCAAAATACGGACCGTATCTTGCCCACATCTGTGGCTCGGTCCCGCTGCACTCGCGTATGAGAATCGGTAGCTTGGGATTGACCGTCTTCAACTCCTTGTAATTCTTCTCCACAAACGATCTGAAATTCACAAAAAAAAAAATTAAAAAAAATTATAATAATAATCAAACCAAATGGAATCAGCAGCAAGGAAGCGCATCGAACTTGACATAGATCTGATAAAAACACAACCTGGTTGGTGCGCTGGCCGGTGACGTTTGGCAAAACAAAATCCGGAGCTCCTTCAGATTCCGGGAGAACGCTGCCTTCCACGCCATCGTTTTCTTCCTTCTCTCGAAGCCGACGATCGATCCAATGGCTCTTCAGGCCGAAGTGCTTTCTGCTTCTGGGTGAACTGGGCTGGGCCTTGGTCGACTCGGCCCACATTAATTTCCGCTTCGAATTTCGGTCCAGTTTTGGATCCACCAATTTGATAAATTCCGATTTTCAGTTCTGTCCGGTTTAAAATCAGAAAATTCTTATCAGACCAAAATAGATTGATTTTATAATTTTTAAGTAAAAAATATTTTTAATATGATACCTATATATATCTTTCTTAACATATAAATAAAATTATTTTAATCAATATTTTGATAAAAAAACTATCTTTTATAAAACAAGTCCGAACCCAGAATTTTTCGATCGGTCTAGACCGATTAGAATCCAGTCCAAGTATGCATTTTTTTTGGGTGCTCTCGGTCGAAAACGATGTCATTTTGTATCATTTTCATTAAAACATTCATTCATATTTAATACGTTCAATGTTTATCAGATGAGCTGATATGTTCATCAGATGAGTTGTTGTGTGCAACAGATGATATGTTCATTAGATGAGCTGCTATGTTCATCAGATTTAAAAAAAGAGTGAAATGTTTTGATAAAAACAAAGTAAAACGATGTCGTTTTCAAGCGAGAGCACTCATCTAGATGGATGCTCTCGGTCGATCGATGAGTCATTGAGTCTTTAGTTATTAACATTTATCATTTCCGGTTCAGGTTCAAACCGATTCCGGTCCGGTTTTGGACCGATGAACACCCATGCAGCACCTGATGAAATTCTGAAGTTGATTGAGTGTATAGACTAGAAATTGTTGACGATGCTGAACTTTCATAAATGGTAACTGAACAGAAAAGTAATTCCCTTCGTTTGATTGTTGACCAAATTGACAAAGCGTTTGATTGGTATGGATTTCCAATGTCACGATCTTCCATGAACAGATGGAGAGATCAGGAACAGGAGAGTTCCCTTCGTTTCTAATAGACCATCTTACAGTGATGAAAAGTAATTCGAACTCTGAGCTTTGGAAAGCTGGTCATAGATTTGAGTTGGGCTAATGATATTAGAAGTCGATGTTCCATGTGCTCTCCGCAATCACCTTCGGTGCCTTCAGTTCATTTGCCAGATCAAACGCGGCCGTGATCTGCATACCAGAAGAATGATTCATCAGGTGGCCGCCGACATATTTGTAATATCATAACTGAAATATATACGGTTCAACTGAAAGGCAAACATTCTTGCAAGCCATAAATACAACAACTTGTAACTTGCAATATTCGGATTGCGGCTGTTTGTTTAAAAACTTCCACAATATTTGTATTTCGAGAACCATGTCATGCCGCAATGGCAAGGTTGGAGTAGTGTATGAACAGTTCTGCAGTTAAAATGCAACTAAGCCTTTAGGGTCTGTTTGGTATAGGGAAAATGAGAGAAAAAAGAGAATGCGAGAGTCTAAGAATTTCTATGTTCGGTTTAGGGGAAGGCTGTGGACAAGAAAACTAAATGAAAAATTGGAATTTTAGTAGAATTAAAGAATGTTTGACAATGGTATTTTATTTTTCCATTCCAAACAAGCAAAAGAAAAACCAAATGGAACCCATGGAGATTTCATTTTCTTTCCCCTCAAATTGTCCATAAATCAAACAGAGCCTTACAGAAACAACTAACATTTACCCAACATTTACTCAAACACCATCAGGAACGAATGTGGTCGCACCATATTCCTCAAAAAGTGTTGCGTTTATAAGAAGGCGTGTTGGGAAGTATGCGGCGTGGAATGTCTTTTTAGTTTTTACTGCTTGTTAACACCAATATTTTCATATAGTCACTAAGACTTTGTTTGATTTAGGGAAAATTTAGTGGAAAAGAAAATGTGGAGGAAAATTGGTAAAATCCAATGTTTGGTTTAGATGGAAAATATGAGGGAAAGAAAATTATGGGGAAAGTTAGAAGGAAATATAATGTAAATTAAAAGGAGTTTTGAAACTTTCCTTCAAATTTTCCATTCTAAACCAAACAAAGGAAAATAAGATGGAATCCATAATGGATTTCACTTTCCATCAAATTTTTCTTTCCCTACAATTTTCTCTAAACCAAACACAGCCTAAAAGTGCAGAAGTCAGTGCAAATGTAATCAAGTGACACAACACATGGATCATAGTAGGAATCATATCAGAAATAAATGTACCTTGAACACCCCATTTGTCTTTGAGTCTCTAGACCACTCCAGACCCAATGCCTTGCTCGATAGTTGATATGACGCACGAACCACACCATCATCATAAACCTTCCTAGCCATGGCAAAATCCCAAGTGTTCTTCCCCAAATCATAGCTCGGCTCAAATGTTGTCAACCCCTTATGCACGTAAGTGTATTTCACCTTCACATTCTTTGGTGACCCCAACATGTGGTTCACCGAAACCTTATTCGCCGAATCAAGAACTAAAGTCCCATCTACTATTGTTCGGTTGTCACCAACGCTGTGAATGTAAGTCAAATTCAGCGGCTTTTGAAGAACCTTCACCGAATTCATAAACTGAAATCTAAAATCCTGCAACCACCAAGCAACAAATAAGATCCACAGACACGAACTCAACAGCGAACAATTGATTCCAACTTCAATCATTTTGCATCAATCGAGTAAAATGCCCATCCTCATCTCTACAAACAACCATCACTACTTCATATTGGCTAATTGATAGCAACGCCCTTAGTAGCAGCTGAATAAACGCATCAAAGACCACAAACCTTCATTTCCTTCAACACTGGATAATCCAATTTGCCACACACGTATACAGAATTCACCTGGCAGACCTCAGCACATTCAAGTACTGTTTCAACTAAGAATCTAAGATCAACAAAGACAGAATCCTCAAATCTGTAATGTTCATGTCACAGTGAGACCCCGACATGAACACACTAACACCTCCCTCGCATTTCAAAAGCTAGTGATGAATTTTCAACGCAATCAATCTTAGCCTCCACGACACCCGAGTAACCAAAATTGAACAGGAACCACACCTTCACAAATTCCTACCGAATCCGCAAACTCGAATCCACCAGACTTACTGACCACCAACTCAAAATCCACGCAGCAAAGCCTCACAAAAGCACCACACAAACTCGACTCGACTCGATTGAGTTACCTTCCCAGGAACATTATAATCGACGATGAAGAACCCAGGCTTCTCAACAGCGAGCGCGAACCCATTCATGCTCGGGCCCATGACGACAGTAGCGTCAGTCAACGTAGCTCGGAGCTTGACATCGCCGACTCCGAAAGCGACGGTCGCGGCGCCGGCGTGCTTATTAAAATCGTACCTCGTCTTCAGCGACGCCTTCATTTTCTCTGCGGGAGAGAATCGCGGCGAGGAATCCGGCGTCCGGGAGTGTGGGAGGAGAGATAGACGACGACGACGTTTGGGAGGATCGACCTGGATTTTTGAATTTGGGATTCCTCGTGCTTGTTATGTTAAGTGGTCAGTGAGGAAGGAGACTGTGGTCAACGGTCAACGATTGAAGTGGGCTGTTTGGGCTTGTTTGATTCGTTACGTAGGACTGACTCAAACTTTTGAGAAATTCTCACGTCTTCTTTATATGATTCTATTTTGAAATCT